>VYZQ01033779.1:0-17857 GCA_013400655.1 Mystacornis crossleyi | reverse complement strand
AGGGTGTCAGGTTGTATTCTGATTCTGTCAGTGGTTTATTTTGTACTACTGCATTTGTTCTTTTTTTTCCTATTAAATTGTATTTCTGAGTTGGAGCCTCTCACTGGTTTTGCTTTCAAACCAGTACAACCACCCACAGCTTTGGACAAGCCAAGAAATGTTCCTTTGTCCTATTTCTTGCTCCTGCCATGGCAATTAACTGAGAACACTGATTCTGCAATGAGGCTGGAAAATGCAACATACTGAGAGTCAGGTTTGCAATTCAGTACCTTCCACCAGCTACACAGAAATCACCTCTCTGTTCCTCAGTCTGTCTATCTGTCACCTGGGTTATACTGCTGTGGAGATGTACTGGGGAGAACAGGGTAGAAGAGGTGCCCAGTGCTGAAAGCACTTGGCCACAGACTGCCCCAAAAGGCACAAAGCACTGTCAGGAGGACAGGGTTTGTTTTGAAAGGCCAAGGAAAATGATCCATGTTGTTAGAGCCACTGTGGGATGGAGTCATCTGGAAGATCTAATTAAACCGAGTATTTGGAAAGCAAGAGGGAAAAGCCCCCAAGCAGTCAGAAGGCACAGCAAATTAACCTTCGGAGGCTAAAGAGGCAGACGAGCTCTCAGCTGGGTCCAAAAAGAGGCAGGGAGGTGGCAATATGTGCACAACCACATCTGAAGAGGAACAGAGCAGGAGCCACGTCACCAGCTTGCCACCAAGGATTAGTATGCCTAGGCTTGGTTGGATCAAAGCAAGCCCCTGTGCACTGCATCCAGGAGGAAAATGGTGAACCCTGGTGCCAAAAGGCCACCTCCAAGCCACTGGGACCAGAAAAAAGAGGTTCAGCTCAGGAGAGTTCAGGATCTCAGCCCAGGGAGAGGCAGAGGAGATGGAGACCCCCAAGGCTGTCATCTCAGTTCCTCACTGCCTGGGCTTGCCTCTGTGGTGCAGCTCAGTGGGATGCTCTGTGGGGCTCTGGAACTGTCGGGGAGATGAACCAACAAGAAAGAGGGCTCAGGAGGGTCCCCAGAGCTGAAGAAAACCTTCCCAGAGATAAAACATGAGCACTGGAATTGCCAGGGCCCGTAAGCGAAGAGGAGCAGTGCACAGGGAAAAGCTTTGGTAGAAATCACACACAACCAGGTAAGGAAGGCAGTAAAGCCAATTAAGCAAGTCAAGCAAAAGAAAAGAAGTGGAACGAGGAAGAAAGTCTTTTTATGCTGGAAATAAGAAACTTCAAAGGACAATCATCTAGAGGAAGAAGTAAAAATTCAATGTACCTGTACTTCTAAACCCGCCGTCACTGCAATGAACAGTTCTCTACTGGAGTCAGATATGGGGGATCCAGGCCTAAGAGCTGTACCACGGGTGTAACACTTCTCATGTGACAACACCGCTCATGATCACACCTGGCAGGACAGTCAGGTGCTGAGTTATAGGGAGAAATGAGATTAAAATCTATCCCTGCACTTCACACGCTATAAGCACCCTGCATCTCAGGGGCTAGAGCACTGTACTTGCCACTTCTGTTACAACCGGTTCTGGAGAAAGGCAAATTTATGCAAAGCACTGTAAAGACAAAAGAGAAGGTCCAGGATCAAGCATCAGTGTCACCCCAAATCCACACACCCTAGAGAGAGAAAGCAGTGACAGATTACTGAGTGTGAAGCAAGGAGACAGGATCGGGCATGAAACCATAAAGCAGAGCAGGAATTCAATTTCAGGACTGTCAAACTCACTTGTGGCCCTGGATACGCTCACCTGAGGAAGGGTGCTGAGAGAAAAGCTCAGCAAGGACATGACATGGAACAGAGCACAGCTGAAGCCTCCCCCTAACCAGCAATCCCAGTCTGACCAGTACCAGCCATGGCAAGGGGCACCTGGGGATGCCAGGGTTAAAAAACAAGACTTGCAGCTGGGCACAGACCTTCACTACGTGTGCAGGAGCTGCAGCTGCAAAACTCTGCTGGGCACAGAGCACAGCACACCCACGCTTGCTACAGAGGAACCCACCAGCCTAGACCTGGACACACCTCGCCACATCCTCCCACAAGAGAACCTGCAGATTCAAGGCACACATTGGGATCAAACACTGATTTCAAAAACCTGCAGTGAAAATGAAGCCTTCAGTCTATCCACGACAGCAAAAAACACAGCCAAGAACAAACCGACAAATGAAGGAATGGCCACATGCCCAGAGTGCTCCACCGTGTCGCTGCAGGAGTACAGAAACCATCCTTGAAAATCTGGACTGGATGTGTGTCATTAGGGCTTCTCAATTAGCAAGCCTTTCTGGCACTCGATGGGGCACTGGAGAAGCTCAAACAGCAGCACCGGAGCAGACATCCGTAGAATGATAGCTGTCCCTAGAGGCTGGGACAAAATACAGCTGAGCACTCACACCCAGCTGGATATAAAAGCTCTCAGCCCAGACTCTGTCTAACCTGCTGAGGATCTCTCAAGAGTTTCCCATGCCAGACCCTGCAAAGGGAGCACAGCTCCTCACTTTCCCAAGCATCCCACTGTAAAACCTACTTCTCAGAGAGCAACCTCCAGGCTAGTTTCTCTTGGTCGCCATTTGAGACCACAGCTGGCAGGTCTGGTCCTGTTGCTCTGGTGAGTGCAAGCATTCTGCTTTTGCTCATGATGACCACTGGCCCACTCAACCCCTTTTAAGAGATCCCCAGGAGCTCTTACCTCCGAACTGTCCTTAGCAGGGTGGACCTGGCCTCGTTGTGGAAGGTGATGACCACGGTGGTGGATGGGAGGTCCTGGCTGTAGTGCAAAGTCGTACACCTGGGCAGGGAAAAAGCAGAAAAGGCCGTTCAGGTGCTGGAATTCAAAGTGGGAGCTCACTTCATTAACACCAGCAGCAGAGTCCATCAGTAAATGGTCCTCCAGCCGCTATTACAAATAAATAAATAAGACTTCTTCTGTGTGAATCCTTTCTGAAGGAGTCCAGAAAACGCCATGTAAATCACCGAGGATTAAAGCAGCAAAGAACTGTCATTAATGGGAAGGGATGAGAAGGGAGGCACCCAGCTGGCAGCCCTTTTCTCCAACCAGCGCTTCCCAGCTAACCACCAGTGCTTCTCTCACTCCCCTGGCTCGTGGCACCGGCAGAGGCAAGAGCATCCCTGCAGCTCCAGCTCCAACCAGCCTCACTCCCAGACTCCTGAGGAAGCAATTCCCACCAGCCAGTCACAAGGTAAGCCAAGCCCTGTTTCTAAATTGATTGTTTCCTTACTAATTCTGTCTTAATTGCATAAACAGACTACAGAGAAGATCGGGATTTAAAACTTTCCAAGCCAGCCTGCAGAAGGCAAAAAAGCCACAGCTGCAACCACAGCCCCTGCTTGCCTCCTTCCCAGGAGGAAATGTCACAGACTCCATAATTACTTTGACCTTCAGCTGATTAAATTTGTGGCTCTTATAGACCGACACCGATGTATTCCTAGCTCAGAAAATCCAGATACCTCTTAAGATCCATGCTGCCCTTTCCAGGTCCCTATGAGTCCCTTACGATGGTCTTAGAATGACACAAGAGTCCATCACAGCCATCCTGACCCTTCCCATCCACATGCCACTTGCCTGCTCTTGTGTCACGGCCCAGGTGCTACCACTACCACGCTCAAACGCAGCAGGAAAAGAGCATGGAGCAGCCACTCTTCCAACAAACCATCAGTTTGCTCCCCCAAAGCTCTGGACCATAGTACCTGCAAGGTGAAGTAAAAGCAGCTGGAAAAATTAAGTTGAGGATGGAGAGGAGAAACCACGTAAGAACAGCCAGATATTGCTGGTTTATGCTATTCAGAACAGCATGCTGCACCTCTCAAATGCCAAAATGCTCCAGAAATTATTTTTAACGAGGTTTTCCATATTTTAATTTTGAAATTGCATTTCTGATTCTTTACAAAGTGAACTAAATTAAAGGAAAAAAAGACTGCACAACAGGAGAAACAATTCCAAAGATAAGGAAAAAACGGTATCTTGGGTGGGACAAAATATTTGCAAGCTCATGCTTAATTAGTTGCTGCTTTCTCTCATTGTTTCACTCAAAACCCTTTCCAAATCCTTCTTCAACTTGGCCAAAAGCAGGTTTCTCATTACTCCCCTGTTCTTCCAGCACAGTCATCCACACCAGAAATTCACCTTCGAGCCAATTCTAATTCTGGGTCCATCCCCAAAGGACCGCAAAGTCGCACAGCTATTCCATATGCAGGAGAAAGTTCAGCAACATTGCCCTGTGCAACAACACCCTCATCCATCAAAATTCTATCTCAGGGACGCTGAAAACAGAGGGTTTCTGAATTATGAAACAGCACCGGGTCATGCCCTGAGCTGCTTCCCTGGGTCACTGCAGCCCCTTGCACCATCCAGTATCCCGCTTCAACTGAGCCATCCCAAACTGGCAGGATGAGAAAGAATCTGCTGCTCGGTTTTGCCACGCTCAGGCTCAGCTCCCGTTTGCTCTGTGGAGCTGCAGGGACAGACTATGGCAACTGCTCTCTCTGTGCTATTTATACCCTGCTCCCAGATGCGTGTCCTGCCACCCACTTCCAGCAGGGTTCTGTGGAGCAAACAAGGGAAGCTATTTCTGGAGAAGAATGAGAGAGAGTGGAAAATACAAAGTCATCAATACTTTACTTACGCTATTACAACAGCCAAGGAGCTGGTAAATAAGGCAGCAGCTGGGTGTGTCTGTGCCTCCCACGGGTGGGAGTGCTGTGGGGATGCTGCAAGCTGGCTGAGGCTCCTCAAGAGCAACAATTTGCCTTTAAAACTCCAGATGTCGGCGCACCAGACTGGCCCAACCAGGCCCTGTGCACGTGGGAAAAGCTGGAGTGTCACACACGGGCACCTCCAGAGCTGCAACTCACCCCTAGCTTCTGTCCAGTGAGGCTTGTCACATCCCAAGGACAGGAATGATGCTGCTATGGACCCCCAGCCTCCCTTTGCCTCTGTGACCAGCACTACACCACGGCTGGGACTTGCCTCTCCAAGGAGTGCCTGGAAAGGGTTAGGCAGAGCTGCTGTATTATCCAGGGCTCCTCCTCTTGGGTCCCTTATGGCCCTGACTCTGCCCTTGCCCAGGATTTTACCCCTGGGTTCTTATTTCAGGAGTCCTCCCAAAGTTTCCTCCGCTTGGTCCCTTTTCTTTTTTCCTTCCTCCCCCAGTGTAACTGCAGCTAAACATCCTGGGTCCCCAGAAGGCAGATTTCAGTTTAAGTTGTTGACTACAAGTGTCTTTTTTGGCACTTACTTGGGTAATAAAAACCACAGCTTGGAAAAGCATTAAATCCAGCATGTCCAGAATTATTTTGTGTGACAATTACATCTGGGGTAATTTCAATTTAATACCTCACTGCAAGTGAAAATTGCAGCATGCAGCCCTAAAATTGCTGTAATAATGAAAATAAACCCGCTAAAAGCTGCCTGTGCTACCTCAGGCTGTCACTGGATAAACGTTTTGTACTGCTGATGGTATTTCATAGGTCACCCAGTTGCCAACAAAAAAACAAAACAAAACAAAGCAAAACCAAAAACAACACCCACAACATTTTCAGGAAACCAATGAAAGTTTGAGTTTTTTTAGATGGTTAAAGAAAAAAAAAAAGGAAAGAAAGAGAAAGGAAAAAAAGTAATAACTGCACTGCCTGTATTTGCAGTGTATTGAAACTCACTGGCTAAAGCCATTTAAAGTTTGATGCTTTGAAACCTTGCAGCAGGACTGGGGAGCAATCCTAGCACAGCAAGTGCAAGCAGGAATGCTGCCAGGCTGCTCTTCAAGCTCCCATGTGGGTGAGGTGAAAGAAGACAGAAGCCAGGCTGGCCTGCCCTAAAAACCCAAGGGAGAGCATCCAGACGGAGAACAATTCTTATTTCCTCATGCAAGAAGTCAAACTTCATTTGATGGGAAGAGTCAAGTTGTTGTTTAAAGGTTTTTTCCCATTCAAAATGGAAATAATTTCAGAATCAGAAAGTTCTGAAAGGAGTAGTTTGGCTACAAACACCTTAGGAATCAGCCTTGGAAAATCCCAGCCTGGACAGGTTGCCTGTCCTACTTCCTGCCGGTTGGACAGAGCAGCACATCTCATCTCCATGTTCCAAGTAAGTTGTTAACAGCTCAGGAATGAATTATGGAGTGCCTGTTTGTGGGGACAGGGAGCAGACAGGCAGAGCCCTGCACTCACTGCAGGAATCTCAAAGCTCTCCTGCGAAGTCACAAACTTTGGACACTCCAGCATTGCCCCCAGGCCTCCAAAGTCCCTTTATCAAGGTATTTTTCTTGAGTTTCTTTAGCCCTTGTGCTCCTGGTGAGCGGTGTGGTATCACAGACTGGTGGCCTCTGCACACAGCTGCCCCTGCATCCTTAGAGATCCTCCTGACAGGACAGCACATGCCCATTCCCAGGCAACCTGAACCCACTTCACCTTTAAAATGGCAAACTTCACTCACAGTGCCCCTCACCAAACCACAGCCCCCCTTGCCAACACAGCTGCGCAGCACAATGGTAAAGGCTAACAGTGTGAGCAGAGATGGACCCCGTTCCACAGCCTCTCCTGGTGCCCCCAGGCTCATCCAAGGGCACATCACAGGGCCACAGAGCTGTGCTGTGTCTCTCAAAACCCACCTCTTACATTCACCCTCTCCTGTGCCTCGTCAACTTCCTTCAAGAAATTATCATCCTCATCCCACTCCCCTAGATTCCACGGCAGGCTTCTGCTCATTCCTCTGCTCTGCTTCAACAGCCATCACTTGCCAACAACTCTGCTTTGAATTTTTAACGCTTTCCATGAAGTCCAAACTCTCCCTCAACACAGCTCACCACTTCCAAAGCACTCCCTGCATATTTATTTCAAACAGCCAGCTGCATCGGGCAGAGCTACACCATCTTTCACCTCCCTCCTGGCTCCTCTCTTCTCCTTGGAAACACAGGGGAGAGCAGTCTCGTCACCACACATCCAGACTAAGGGTATTTGGGTTTGTCTGCACTCTGCAGCCACACGGCTCTCACATCAGCCCAGGGACCTGCCATCACAAACAGGATGGGTTCACGCTACCCCTGATGGACAAACCACTCTGATTTCAGACAACATTCCCCAAAGTGTGAAAAATTACTCCCATGAAGGAAAAATGAAAATTACTGCCCCACGGAGAGAGGGAGCCACAACCCACCCACAGAGTTGTCAGTGGAAAGGAAAAGATTAAAGCCCCAGCTACCCTGGCCAGTAGCAGACCTACCCAGGTTCTGCACACCTGTAGGGATGGACGGCAGGACATGCAGGCACCTTGGTCACACCTCTCAGGACAACCTCTCAGGGTGACATACACAGTGCTGGAAAACCATTGTGCCTAAACCCCATCTTTGGGGTGAAACAAAATTCATGAATCATAAAAATGCAGACTGGTTTGGGTTGGAAGGCACGCTAGGGATTATCTAGTTCCAACATCCTGCCTTGGGAAGGGACACCTTGCACTAGACCAAGGTTGCTGTAAATCCCATTCAATACCTGAACAACTCCAAGGATGTGGCATTTCACAGCTTCTCTGGGCAACCTGTTCCACTGCCTCATGGCCCTCACAAAAGAGATTTCTTCCCAATAACTAACCTAGGAGGCTTCCATGGAAATACTCTAACAATAGGAACCCTGGATATGGTTTGATATAGAGCTATAAAGCAATGTATGTGCCAACTCTACGGAATCTACTAAGTTCATAGAGCTTACAGCTGGACAGGACTCTGCACCACCTCACCTGACCTCTGGGAAACACAGTCTCTGGCACTCCTCCAAGTTATTTCTGCATTTCTCAGTTATCCATGCATTAAGTCCAGCGACTTGAGCCTCACTGCAGAGTACCTTTCAAAAAATCATTACTTGATGACCTCCGGAGATGGAAAATCCAAGAAGTGCTGTTCATGTTACAGTCAACACATCGGTCTCACACAAAAGTATAAATGGGATACAACAACGCAGAATTTGCTTGACCAGAGCACACAGAGGGGTCAGTGATCTTCTTCACGGCATTCACCTCCCATCAACACCTTCGGTTCTTCTTGGCTCTCCCCAAGACACCTTTCGTGCATGCTGCCTCAAAATATTTTTTCACTCGTCTTTGAGAGACCTTCAAAACTCTCTTTTGCCTTCCCAAGTTATGCCAGCATCTCCTGCTCCTTCCCCGGGTATGTTTTGCCCTTCCTCAGTCAGGAAGAGGCTGCCAGACAGAGGGCTGGCCATGATCTGTGCACCTCCAGCAGCAACTCGGCACGCCAGGGCACAGCTGGGAGCAGCCAGACAACTGCTGCCACATCCCGCACGTGGGGCCAGGTCTGGCCCAAAGACCTACTGAGAAGGCTCTGGGATTCCCCCAGTGTTCTCTCTAAGCTCCACCAGAATACACCACGATCTGAGCACGAACATCACTGCTCAGAGCACAGATGTGACCTTCGCAGCACACCAGGAAAAGCAGCGGCTGCGGGAATGGCCACCCACTAGAGACCCTCTTGCGCCTAACCCGGTCTGGCAGGTCCACCTCGGGCTGGCCACGGCTGTGAGCAGGCTGGTGCTACTGAAACACCAAAAGGCCTAGAGCAAAGAGGGGCTGAAAACACAGCTGGAAGCCACAACAGTGCGGAGAGCAGCCGTGCCAAAAGGAAAGAAGAAAGGACGGGGAGTCAGATGTCAGCTGGCAGTGCCACGTGATTGCAGGGAATGCCAGCTCAAGTTTGGCTTGCCAAAGTGAAAAAATACCCTTGAGAAAGGTCGGTAGGATTTCTCCCTGCTGGACTGGCATGTGCCTCAGGTTTGCATTCCCAAAAAGGGATTGAAAATCCTTAGGGTGGCATGCAACAGACGCTGCTGGGGCTGGGAGAAACAGCGGTGATCCAAAGAGAGGAATCCCTGGTTGAGCAGACGACTTCAGGGTGTACAACGGCTTGAGCAAGGTTAAGGAGGCACATCTGCAACAAATACTCAATGGTGGTTAGCATCAGAGCTAACAAGGAGTTATTTAGCAGGCTTGAACTAAATGTAACTGGATAAAATTGTAAAGAAGACCATCAGGAAAAAATCTGCTGGGGCAGTGAACCAGCTCTGGCTATAGATTAGATGTCCAGAGGAACCTGTCCAATTCTGCACCTCTCCCTTCCCCACAAAAAAATCCCTAGAAAATGCACAAAAGAGGAGAGTCCTGCAAACTGGTGCAACTCAACCGTGGGCTGACCTGAGATCAGCCTCCTTGGGCTGACCCAGAAGGACATTTCACTACACTTCTGGAACATGAAGCAGTGCTGTATTTGGCTACTGTGCAATTAATACTTCCTCCAACTCACTGCCGCTTTAGCTCTCTTTCTTTCTTTTCCCTGCAAGATAGATATCTAAAAAATTAATCAAAAGACTAAATTTGAAGAAAAGGGGAAATGCAAGAAGGCAAAAATAACCTTCTGTGCACATGACGTGCTGCTGCCTGTGAACCTCAAAACTGATGAGAAGATGCATTTATAATTCATTAAAAATTTGCTGGATTTTTGTCTTCAGAAAAGGGGAGGGAAAAAAAACAGAATTTACTAAGAAGGAAGGAAAGAATAGCATGGCTGCCTTTAAAAACAAGCTAAACCAGATTGTGTGTCTTGATTTTCAAAGCAGCTCATGAATAATTCAGCCTTCTAGGGCCCTCCACACAGACTCAGGGTCTGTCTTGCTTCTTGACTCCCTCCACCCTTCCTTCCTCAGAACTGAGGCAAAAAGAAAAATGGAGCCAACAAAAGTGAAAAGAAGAAAACAAAACCAGTGCAATTCCGTAGAATTTTAAACTGATGCCGGTTTTACTAGAATACCAGAGCTGACAGCAAAGTTTTTCACTTGGTGAAAGTAAAAGCAAAATTTGGTACCTTGCACCTTCATGGAAAACCACCAATCCATTATTAAAGATCTTTAGAAGCCAGGACAACCTGAAAATACATTTCAGAAGGTCAGAACCTTGGATGTAAAGATTCCTTAGGGAGGATGCTTCCTGACCAGAGTTTCATGGCACCACATGGCAAATGAAAGCAGAGAAGTCCCCATCCTCACAACACCTCCATAGACACAGCTGGGGGAGCACAAATCCAGCTCCACGCTGTGATAGCTCAAAAACACTTCCAACACGTAGGGATCTGCAGTGCTTACAGCAGAAATCTACCCAAATGACCCTGAAACAAACTGTCCTTTTGCTGCAGCTGATGGAGTAGGACTTTAAGGTGCTGGATAGCTGAAAAAAACAAACAAGAGTTTGATGGAGGAAACTGTCTCATGGCCTTAATTATCAAGAGGAGCGAGTCTCGGAGAATTAGTTCCATTATTTACTAATACTTGACTTTGATTTCAGCCTTCGTAAACATATTAGGTCAATAGAAATACTGAGACAAGCACGAGAGTTAAACAAACAACTTCATTCTGTCAGAATTACTTGGAGCATGTTATCAAAGTAATCGATGGCACGTAATAACCGTAAGACAAGTGGTCAATACATTACAGCAGTCAAAGTCAGAGGATGGTTCTAGCAGAGAGTGATCAATGGCATCCCGGGAATGCTGAAGCATTTGGTGATGAAGGGACGGCCATCACCAAATCATCACTGGGCCCTGGTGTGGTTCAGGTGGGCGCACCCTGTGAAGGGCACCAAGACAGGCAAGGTTTCCTCTTCCCGATGAAAACCCCGGCATCCTTCCAGTCTGTTGCAGGGAAGGAGGCACATGGAGGTTAAAAAGGAGAGCCTGTGCCCCCACGGACTGGCTGATGTTGGCACAGCCACCTCGAGGGCCACGGCTGGGTCTGTGCTCAATCCTGGTCTCACAGACCCCCACCCCTCCCTCCTCTGGGAAGAAGCCTCTCCTGGGTGCAGTGACTGCCTCTCACCAGTGGTTCCTGCATCCGCCAACGCCTGCCGCAGCATCACTTCCACTCCAGCACATCGTTTGTTCCTCAGAAGCCCAATGTGTACTTTTCATCTGATACTCAAAATTACTTGCTTTTAAATACAGCTTGTCATTTTTAGATGACTAAAGTGTCAAAAACATTTGAGATCTAAATGAAATTTTTCCCTTTTCAGGATGAGAAAAACAGATCCCTTTGGCTTTAAGTTCTCCTGTCTTTTTACTTTCAGATTCGCCAACAGCTCTGCTTTTGGTTTATCCTGAAACTGCTATCTCCTGGCTTTTCTTTTTCTTAAATAACCAGAACCGAAACACCATTATTCACTCAGCTCTACTGAGCCCTATCTACCCATGCAGCCCCCAAATTCAAGCTCCAGAGATGTGGCACTGACAACACAGACATAAGCCCAGGTTTGGGGAGCGAGGTGAATCCCACCCTCCATTCTGTCTCTGTTTCCAGCATCATGCTCTTGAACAAAAGCAGCAGTGCCCGTGCCCAAGCTCTGCTCACCTTGAAATGGAGCAGTTCGTCCTCAGGGCACAGTGACTAGCAGGTCACTGTGTTTTATTAAATTCCCAGCTCTCCCTCCATGTCCCCCACTGTGACAGGGACAGGCAGAAAGATCACTGCTCCACAGACAGATACCTCGGGAACGAGCTTTTATCTCTGGGTGAATGTGTCACAAAAGTGGAGCTAATTAACTGGGGCTCTGTTTTTGAAAAAGGTTAATATTTTATCACATGTCTTCTGTCTTGAGGAATAATTAGCCCTGCCAGTAGTAGCTCTGCCATTTCCCAAAGGACTGAGCAAGAGGCTGGAGACTTGAGGAATAATTAGCCCTGGCAGTAGTAGCTCTGCCATTTCCCAAGGGACTGAGCAAGAGACTGGAGGCTGGAGAGAGACACTTGGCATTGATGGATAGACAGCAGCTCAACTCTGGGCGAACGGTGCATCTCACCAGCGGTTACTCCTCAACACAAACCAACCTGCCCCACAATATTAACAGAGGGAAACCCCTCTCCAAAGGCTGTACACATTCTTCTTGTCCATTCCATGCACTCTGGTGCAGGGATGCTTTAAACCAAGGCACTGTGGCTCAGCCAAGAGCGCTGACACAGGAGCACCAGCTCCCATCCCTTCTCCCCAGGCACTCTCTTCCCTTATAGTTCCACCACGCCAGTCTGCACAACAAAAGGGAAATCCCAAGGGCTCTCCTAACTCTTCAGTCCCAAAACCAAACCTGTTCTCACGAGGCAACCAACAACTGAAGCAAAATCCCACAGGGACTGTGCAGAAGAAGATTCCCCCGGTGCTTGCACAAAAGTCCTCAGTACAGTGCACAACATCTCTCCACAGGGCTGAGATGCAAGCAGGGAAAATGGAGGAACTGAAAAAGGATGAGGCAAGGGTCATTTCAGATTGACCCAAAACTGTTTTGCGCATGCATTTTTCTTGGCAAAATGCAGTGGACGGGTGAGTGGGGAATTTCCAAAATGAAATCAAAACTGTCTCATAGGAAAACAAAGCTAAAATGACTTAGGGGAAAGAAATACATCACTTGGGGGCGAGGATGTTTTCAGCTTTTTCTCTCTCTGAAACTGCAATTTTTGGCAAGGAACACAAGATAAAGGTGTTCTTAGGGAAGGGACAGTTGGGATGGAAGCTGAGCCTGCTCCCCTGTGAGCTCCTCAGATTCTCCTTGGGAAGATTCCTGTCCCGTGCAGATGCTCTTCCTACCCAGCAAGGCACTGAGGGGCTGGGAGAAGGGACAACTTGGATAAACAAAACACAGCAGCGGGAAGTTTAGTATTATACCGTGACATTTTCTGGAACAGTCCAGTCATCCCCACTGCCAGCAGCCAGACTCTAAGACACCAAGGCCCTGCAGACTCCCCCAGTACCCACACAGCCAATCCCCTTTGGCCTGCAGATATCTTTTAGCCAAGAACACAGCTCAGGAAGAGTTTCTGCTCGCTGTGCAGACAAGTGCCATAACTCACACTCCTTGCACAGCCCATTCAGATGGAAGTAGCTTTGCCCTCCAGAAAAAAAATGAGTAACTCAACCACTTAACTGACACATCCTCCTGCATCCCAAACAGCCGCCTGTACACTTCCATCAGCTCCTCAGACAGCCTAGCTCACTCCTCAGCTGCTTCTCAAGAGTCACCCTCATCCTTCTCATGCAAGAAAAAGGAGAGGGGAGGAACAGCACTGAAAGTCCACCAGTGCAGAATATGCACCGTCACATCTGCCACCTCCCTACAGTAGTCACAATCAACCCCACTCCTGGAGAAACATCAGCCTCCCCCAGCCCCAGCACTCCTTCCCAGAACCATTTTCAACGAAAGCCTTTTCTCTAGGCAGCCCCTCAAGATACAAAACTGCAGCATCTCACTTCACCTCAGCTCCTGCCCCCTTGGTGACTGCCAACATCCAGAGTCAGAGCCCATGATTCCAAGGCACGATCTGCAACCTGGGATCAGTTGAGCTGTGCTCCAAAAACCTGAGTGTAACCACTGCACAGCCAGGGTGAGGAAGACATAGCACCCCTGAAACCAAGAGAGTGGCAGGAGCTCCTTTTCCTGGGATGCAGTTAGACTGCTGGTGACAATGACCCTGTGTCCCTGCCAAGGAGGCAATGCTGAGTGACCCGACCCACCATCTCTACCTCCAGGGAGTGATTAGGCCAGGCTTGGAGGGGGAAGAGCAGTACCACAGGCTGTCTCAGGCATTTGGGTTTGGATTGGGACTTCAGTGCCTGAGAGCCTCTCTCCTATCCAGTGAGGTCTGTGCAAGTCACACAGGATGGTTTGGGTGTCCATGATGGTTTGGGTGTCCAGGGAACTAACTAACTAACTCCCAGGAAAGGCACGGGAAGATCCAACATGGGCAATGGCAGAAGCTCTGTCACATTCGAGAAGGGAAGAATGTACAGTACAAGTGAATGTTGGGATGATGGTCTAGCCAGGAGCGCCAGCCAAGGATAGATCCCAGCTCAGACATGTGCTGCCATCCCCGGGGAATGCAATTTCTCTCAGTGCTCAAAGCCACTGTAATCCCATTTCATGCAGACCCTTCTCATCTACTCTTTCTTCCCCTACCACATTAAAAAAAAAAAAAACAAAAAAACCCAAACCCATAAAGCTTTAAAGGAGGACACTACATAGAAAGACATTCGAAAAAAGGTCACTGCATTCATCAATTGCCACCAGTCCCTGCCTCCAAAGCCATCAGGTCAGGTGGTCTTGCTCCTCAAGCCCTCCACCAGACAAAAACATGGGGCAGCAAACGTCACCGACACTGGCGTGGCCACAGACACTCCCAGTACGGGGACTCGGACACACACCAGCTACTTCCCAGGACGGTGCGCGTCCAGCTCAGTTTGCAGTTGGTGAGTCCCCAGAGAGACCCACCACACTTCTCGTGCGAGCTCTCCAGGAACAGAGGGTGCAGCTATCAGAAAGAGGCACTTTAATGCAGGTATTCCCACACCTATGCCAGATACCAACGCCAGCAGAAGCAGGAGAACACAAAACACTGGATTTCTGTGGTGCCAAAACGATCCACTGAATATTCTTCTCCACTTTCAGGCAACATAATGGAGTGGAGATTGGAGACTCCATGGGATCTTTGGCCAAGTTTTCTCAAGCCTGCCTCAACCCCACCATTGCCAAAGGCTTGCAACGTTAAGCCAGAGAAGACACGAGTGTGGTAGTTACGTGAATCCCCCAAAAGTGATGAACACCAAGAGAGGAGATGACAAAGCTCCCCTCACTGCTGTCCCACATAGAATGACCCGAGGCCACCAAACGCAGACTCCTGCTTGTTAATCACACGGATGAAGGTCTCCAGTCACCTCTGCAGCTCTCCACCAGGGTGACAACAGATTCGTTACACAGATTTGGTACTAGCGTCACGCTCAATCCTGGCAGGCAGTGAGGACAGGAGGCTTTGGCAGGCACAGTCTGATGTGCACCCACCCCTCCTCTTACTGGGGTGCCTTTGCTGGGAGTGACTGGACAAGATACAGGCAACACAAGCACTGCAAGGACAGCACCTCAAGCAACTTTAGAGCTTTTTACACAAACACAGGCAGCTGGGGGGAAGAACTGCAAATTCTGTGTGCTGCAACCAAGGTTTTTAAATTACATCAGCTTGTACAAAATGCTGGGGCAAGCCTGAGAGGCAGGAGTCCCAATGGGCTTATTGCTTTCTGCAAACAGAAAGCAATCTCTCTCTCATTGAGACAAATCACAGAGCTGACCCAACGTGGAGCAGGAGGCTGGATCAGAGACCTCCTGTGGTCTCTTCCAGCCCAAATTACTGTATGATTTTATGAAGTGCCAGTTTCTGATTAATAGCTGTCTTGCTTTCCTTGCTTAGCTGCCAAGAATTGCCAATCTCAATACTCCTTGCTCTCTGTGCTACCTGAAGAAAGTCTCTCTGTGTTTTGATCGCACAACTGCTCCTCAAACTTTCTTGGAGTTTCAAGTCCAAATTCACCCAGAAAACCAAGTGCAAAATGCCACTGCGTGAGGCGAGCACTCCACATGGGCTGAACCCACACTGTGCAGGACTGAGCTCTTTTGAGTGAAAGACTTAGATTTTGGCCCATTTACACTCACAGGTGGGTCAGGTTTAGCCAACAGACAAAAACCAGTGTCATCTCAGGATCTGTGGGCAGCAAACTGGCCATCACAACCATGAGATGCTGGCACAGCTGCCTGACAGGGGCTGAGAGGCCAAAATAACTGATGTGGGGTAGTCTGGGGATGCAGTGCACACTTTTACTCAAAGTATGCCTCACCATTAATTCTTTGGCCTTCCCAGTTCGCATCCTCTAAATTGCACTTGGGGCTTCACGCTTCAGCTCATTTCAAAGCCTCAGCAATGCACAGGTCCAAGCTGTGAGTGACAGCAGGTAAAAACTCCAGCACAAAGCTACAGATAACGGGGTTTGATAAGGGGAGCTCCCTACCAGGTCTTCTGCTAGCAGACAGCAAATTTTCCCAGCTAGGGGAACTGACTGTGCTAGCAACCAACCTGTTTAGGGTGGATCTGAATTCCTGGGGGGCTGTAGAGCTTGAAAACAGAGTAACTACAATGAGAAGAGATAAGAACAACAATCCCTAAATAATAAAATAAATCCCAGCATCACATGACAATCCCCTCTTACACCAACAGCGTGGCTGGATCTCAAAGTGGCTGGTCAGATGTTGGCAGTAAGTGTGTGGAGAGTGAGATGCTGCCCAAAGCTGCCTCTCTCACTGACTTTCAGCTGCCCAACTGCTTCCCTAGAAGCTACAGAACATGCTATCCTTCATATCACCAACCTGTGTTAGCCATTTCTACCACTGCCAAAGGGTGACTGGGCTGCACAAAGGAATCCCGAGCAATTCTCTCTCTGCCCAGCCCGTGCAAGTTTCCAACTTCGGCCACAAAAGCCATCTGACCACGGGCAAAAGCAATGGCCAGTGCAGGCAGTTCTAGTTTATCCAAAGACACAAGCCAGTCCCTACTCTACTTGAAGGATTGTTCTCATATCTTTATCCTGAGAGATCTCAGCCTAAGGAGGTGATGGAAAAACAGTGCTGAGAGCTGACCTCTTGGGCTCTGGTGTCCGAGAGACAAAAGCAATCCTGCTGCTTCCCAGTGGAGATACTTTAGTCTCAAAGGTGTTTGCCACCACTGATCTGTGTACCTGCTCACCTGCAGGGTCATGCAGGTGTCACTAGAAATAAGGAGACCAAGACCAAAGGCAGGGGTATCCCAGATCTTCTCTTACCCAGCTGTTTCAGCCCCAAAATGCTCCGCAGGCAAAAAATCCAGGGGCAGCACTCACACACACAGGACTTTGCCCAAATGTGATAAACCTTATTTTGCAATGAAACGACAAATACCCTGGCTCTGCCCAGAACACAGAGTAACAGCTGGAATAACAGATCAAGGGACAGAAAAACTCTTCAGGATATTGCTGGCAGCCACCCAGCAGCTAATAATGAGCCCCAAAAGCAGGAAGAAACCTGTACCCTCCTACACACAGTCACCCCAAGCTCACACAAGGTGCTGCCACCCTTCTCCCCTCAGGGCACCATGCAGATGGGGCAGCACCCACACAAGAGGGTACAGGACAGAGCAAAGCCAGCAGACTTCCGGCCACATGAGGTCACCTCTTCCAGCTTTCACCAATGCCAGGTCCAGAGATGTGGCAGCATTTGTGCACTCCCTCTCCCCCATCCTCCCCATCTGCCTCCCTCCTCCATTCGACCCCACGGACAGGGGTCCATCCACCTGCACTGCACTCAAGCTCCTCAGCTCCATCTTGCCCTCTGCCCCAGGCAGATGGACTCAGCAGTATTAGGCACAGGGAGATCACATGCAAATACACCCCTGCCCACACCACCTCTTGCCCTGGTCTACTACACAGCATACCCCGAGTCAGCAACTCATGAGACACTGCTTGAACAAGCACATTTTAAAAATAATAATCCCTCAGGATTTAGTCTGCGTTACACAGGAAAGTGGATTAGTCCAGCTACAGTCCAGAGGCCAAAGTACAAAATGTGTGGAGTCAGCAAAGCGGAAGAAAACAAGAGACCTCAAAAATCTCTAGGTTTGGTTCTGCTCTCAATTGTGCAAGGTTCATCTAGGTCCCTGAAAACCTCCCCTCAAATTCAGAGTGGGTTTGGTCACCTGCTAGGGGCTCTAGGGATTTACCTGCTTCTGCAGGTCTGATGGTCAGGTACCACTGAGGACAGCAGAGCAGAGCCCCAACTCTGTCCTTCCTGGGCTTTTCCACACGTGTTGTTCTCCAGACATTAAGTTCCTCCTTTAGGGAGTCTCAAGAAACCAGGCAGGAAAGGTAAGATGCTTAAATCCCTATGTGAGGCAAAAAATGCATTTCTAGTTGCTGAGACCCAGTGTTCACCTCAAGAACAGCCTCAAA
>VYZQ01033777.1:0-21538 GCA_013400655.1 Mystacornis crossleyi | reverse complement strand
GAGACTGAGAGAGGAAGCTGCCACTGCTCCACGTCCCCAGATCCAAGCAGTAGCAAGGCTGAACATTTATCTTCATTAGGCACATGCACCACGAGCATGCAGGTACCACAGACAAACACATAAAGCAGACACACCAACACAGGGAGCACCAATAGCCTCATCCTGCTTTTTCTGTGAGTCAAAATAAATATATTTATAAATAGATATGTATATACACACACATATATACAATGCAAAGTCACCCAACAGCTGGGCTGAGATGCTCAGTCTGCCCAGTCTGGACCCCAGTCTCCCCAGCTGCTGTCACTGGGATGTTTGAGCCCCCAGGGTGCAGCCTCCGTCCAGCTGCTGGTGCAGACTGTCACACACCCATGGCTTTCCTGGATTTCCCTACCCTCAGCAGCCCAGATCCCACCCTTCCCGCACCTTGGGTTCCTTCCCTAAGCATCCCACAGTAAGTCATGTGCAATCCCAAAATGCACATCCCTTGCATCCCATAAGGTGTCCCATAATCCGAGGCAGTGACACCTCCAATCCAAAAGGGCATTATTTGGGCTCCCTGCCCTGCCCCCATCTCCACGGATCCTTTTTGTGGGTGTACAGACAAGCTTTTCTCAATAAACTAACATTATTCTAATTTAATAGGAATTGATCCAGATCTTCTCATTTTTGAAAAACTGAAATCCCAAGAACCATCTGCTCACTCCTCAGCAAGTAAACCCGAGAGGCAGCACAGCACAGAGACCCCTGAGCGGGGAAGATGCCAGCATCACAATGCCACCGTGTCAGGTTCTCCTCTGCTCCGAGCTCCATCTGCGGCCACGAGCCACGGCTTACCAGCAAACACTCACACCCCCAGCTGGAGCCTCACAGTGCAGAGAACTGAAGGTACTGCCTATTCCAGGGCACAGACTTCCCCGGCAGACGACCATTTTGCTAAGAGGACAAGCAGCAGGTCGGTCAGCAGCTCCGACAAGAACACTGCACACTCGGCTTTGAGCCCCAGGCCTGCGGAGATGTCATCCCACATGGCCACCCCTCCTCGCCTGAACAGCAGCAAGCAGCACCTCAATGAAACCAAAGGCTACAGTGGGAGGAATTCCACGTCGGATAATGAGGCAGCTGCCTGGGAAGCTGCAGCTTTGGGGGTCTGGTTGATTCCTGTTGTCCTTTGCTCCTCTCTCCTCTGCCTGTGCTGTTGCACTGTTGCTCTCACAGCCGGGCGCTGCAGCTACAGGAGGGGTCACTATAAACCTGAAAGGACAAGAGCAACCACGTCCAGACAGCTCATAAAATATGCTCCTGTCAAAGGTAATCTGTGAAGCACCATCCTGGCTATGGAACAAACAGGATTTTAAAAATGCACCCCATACACCAGCTTACTTCTCTCACAGAACCACTGGTAACTTAGTTCAGAATATTTTGATTATGATTTAATTCTCGGCAGATGAAACACACAACTCCCTGTCTCTTTAGGTAAGAAGCACCCCCTCACAGCTCCCACTGTTTGAGGCCTTTTGGTTCATAATCTGATGCAGATTAGTGTCTGACAAATATTGTAACCCTTTCCCCCAAGTTCACTGCAGCTGCAGTGTTGGCATATCTATGTGGCAGAGAATCATTTAATTGATTGAGAAATCCTGCTATAATTATCTTTGTGCTTGTCTATTTGCTACCAAGCGAGTAAACATCCCATGGAATGCAGGAATACACAAGTGAATTATGAAATGGTCTTTTTGTTTGAAATGGTCAAAATGATCATGTTTGCTTCTAAAGAAAGGCTCATCAAAAAAACCCACACTTTAGGGAACATTGCTCTTGTTTTACCTTGACTAAGAGTTAAGAAGGCTAAACCTAAACTCAGAGAAACACTTTGCAAAGAAATAGGTCTGTACTTTTTGATGCCTTTCTTCAAGCTGAATACAGCCATTAAAATTCTGCTTGTGTTCACTTTATAGTCTCAAGTGCTGCCAAGAAGGCAATTCAAACTTCAAGATCTTGCAGCACTAAATTCCAATATAATTTCTCCAGAAAACCAGGGAATGTACTAAAATTATTATTGGTACATAATTGCCCGTAGCTTTTAGGATACAGAATTCACATGCAGGTAGCTTCATTTAATTTAGATTAGAAAAATTATCTTCTCTTGACCTAAAAATTGCCCCACAGTTTCAGGTGGATAATGTGTTTCAGTTTTCTCAGCCTAGGGTTTTGCCAAACGTTGCTGAATATTGTTATCTTCAATTACAGAGGCATACACCGTTCGTGTTAGAATTAGTTGTTTCATACTTGGGATTTTTATTGGAACACCAATTTATTTTTTATTTTTGAAGACAGGAGAGTGCACCAGGCCTCCTCCTCCCTATTTCACATAGTAAGATTTGCAGTTTGAGGCAGCAGTATGGTAACACAATGCCCCTCATTAATTTATAATGCCGCAAAGAATGCATTTTTTATTTATGTCATGATTTAATCATGCGTCAAGGATAGGGAAGATGCTTCAATCCATAATGTATATGTTTATGATCTATTGCTGAACGTGCAGCCACAAGAGCCAGTCTAAGGAACTTAGTTCTGACAGCATCAGTGTGGAAACAAACTGTGAATGTGGGCCATCACCTTTCTCCTCTGTACCATTAAGATATTACTGTTCTCAGATAAATATTCCAGAGTTCAGCTGAAAACTGACAGGTTCTATCATATTGCAATACCTTCCTTACCTGAGACTTGCACTAATTTCATGTCCTCAAGTCCTTAAGTGTCCGTTCTTCCTGTTCAGGCTGAGCTGTGCCCTGAGTGTCCCACAGAGCATCTGCTGGCAGCAAAATCAGTAGTGCCTCCAGCTTGTTTAACTCCTCTGTGCCATCAGCGACCCTCCAGAGCAGCTTGAGTCAAGGAAAAAAAAGAAGAAAAGCTCATCTTATGGGATGGATACCGCTATTAGATTTTTTTAAATAGCGTCAGTCATAGGTAGTTAAACACTTGCTTTCAGAAAGGAGAGTTTTCACCTCCCTTCACTCTCAGAAAAGTAACTCCTCGCCTGCAGCAAGCCACAGCCATTCCTGGTTCCCTGTTTTTTCACCTCCAGATTAATGACTGTAGGTGCACTTAAGAGCACCCTGATGTTCCTTTGAGTTTTACTCTCAATATGATGTTCTGGAGAAGAATCATATCAGGCAACTGGGACCTCAGTTCTCACTAGAAAAGATAAGGAGACAAAGTGAAAATTTCTATCTGTCCCACCAGCAAATGCTTCTGGGACAGCAGGGAATGACTAAAGCAAGAATGTGTTCTGAAGAAACTTCTTGGCTTATTGACATAGGAAAAAAAATAGGCAGAAAAAGGGTTATATAAAGCACAATAGCAGAGCTGTTTTATTACAGACTGAGAGAGTCACAAGAAAATAAATAAATAAATACATTTTAGGTATGAGGGAAAGCAAGAAATGGGTAGCAAGATGATTTGCCCAGACAGCACATCCCTTTTTAGGCAACTGTCCCTTTATCCCTTCCTTGTGCTTGTAGCATCACTATGCCTGAAAACAGGGGAAAAACATGTCCACTCTTTGGAATGTTTGTATGGGGGATAAGAGGAAGGTTAGTCTCCTCAAGAGCACCAGTGAAACAGCATCACAACTGCTCCATTCATTCCCCCAGGTGTGCACAAAGGGGTGCACACCTCAGTCATTTATATCATAATGTACATGACCTGTTAACAAGGGCCCAGTGCTAAAGATGTGTTTATTATCGTGCTGCAGAGCTGCTTTAACCTGTAAGTCTATTAATCTCTAACCCTTCACAGTTTTTAAACTTCAGCACAGGTTTCCACAGAGATGGATGATGCAAAAGTATTATACAGGAAAATAGAGATGTGTAGTTTACCTCATAAAAACATGTGCTGTATTTTACATCCTTGAGGTTGGGAAGACTCCCACGGGAGTTAAGATCCCAGTGTTCCAGGTATTCTACACAGTCACAGAGAAATACTGTCACCTTCAAACACAGTTTACAGGGAGAAGCAGAAAAGCAGAGAGGAACATCCGAGATCTCAAAATAGCATCCAGGCTGCCTTTTGTCCTGCCCACTGCATTACACAAGTGTAAGTGTGAGTTTTATCCCACCATTGCTCTTGGCCAGTAGGCATCATCTTTTGTTGGGAGAGACACTTGGCTGTCCTGGTGCTCAGAAGACCTCAAATCCTGCCTGTACTGCTCGAAACATTCATAGGATGTATGTAAGCTAGGCCTGAACACTTCAGAGAGAGCTGAGGAAGCCTGTGCATTTTAGGTTTTCCATCAATGAGCTGTGAAGCTAATGAAAAAATCAGTTTCCCTTGCTGTGCTGTTCTTTCTACCAGACATTATTATTGGTAAGGTCCAACTGTTGTTTTAGCTATGACTTCCAGGATTCTGTTTAGGCCCACTCAAATTCTGCAAAAAGCAAAGGAAAACCAGGTTGTCCTCTGCTGCAGAGAGCTTTTCTCAGGTGCTCACATGTCCTGAGTACAGGACAGCTCTGTGGAGAAAAGCCAACTTATGGGGCTTGGGGTTTCCTAAGACATTTCAGGGCCTTGCTCCTGCCACCACTGGCTCCACAGGCTGGCTCCTAGGGCAGCCCTCGGGCAGGCACTGACAAAGCTACTTAAGGAAACACATTTCTCCTGTGCACATACTAGAACCAAAGTGCCTCTGGAACAGAGCCAGGCACCACTCCAGGCACCAGCCAGACCATTCTCTTGAGTCAAACTGCGCTTACTTCCGCAGCCATTTTGGTTTCACGGCTGTTCAGAGAAGATTTGGAATTACACAGATGGACCATTTCAAATGGGAATTCTAAACATTACCCTCGTTGTCCCTGGATAAAGGAGCAACCTGATAACAGCTGAAACTTTCCCCATATTAAGCTTCTGCTAAAACTTTACATTAATACACATCCAAAAGGAAGGACTACTAAAGAACCAAGTCGATCAGTGCAAAATTGGGATTACAGGACAAACATTTTCCATCTTAGCTACAGCTCCGGCAAATTCTCATAGGAATTAAAAAGCTGCGTTGAACTTGGTCTCTCACCATATGAAAACAATCTTGACCTAAGAAGAATCCTTCCTAAACTGACAGTGTTTTGGCAGTGGGAACAGATCCGCTCCTTGGAGGTATGTACACAGAGAGCACAGTGAGAAATCCTAGCAGGGAGTGAGTCCAGCACACAGAACACTGCAGGAATCAATTCCCTTCAGCTTTCAATGTCCTTATTCTTACACTGCTTCTTCTCAGCGAGCTGCTGGCAGGGTCACATGGGCAGCTCTTTTATAGGTATGCAGAATCCTTAACTCCCTCTGCTCCTTCCAGAGAATTACTTTCTCTCTGAGCTGAAATCTTAGTAAAGCCAGGAAGGTACAATAAAAGCAAGAATTATTTATGTCCTTTCAAGGTTTGGTAGGGTTTTTTTTTTCTTAACCGTGAGAAGGCAATAAAATTGTCTGCGATTCCAGTGTTTTAAATCAAGGCCTTTCAATTACAAATTACCAAATGTAAGAAAAACATCCATATAATTCTTTATCTATGCTACAGAGGATGCTACAAACTGTTTCTTTCCCTGAAAAGCCTGGGTGCATTCAAGAGAGAAGTCAGCAGGCCTGAGGGTTCCAAGACTCGGTCCATTCCTATTTAGTTACAAACCCACCTCACCGACTCTGATCATTCTTCCTGTGCCATGTACTCTGGGATCTTCTCAACAACTGCTATTTCATCCTCCCACTACCATCCTGTTTCCCACCTTATTTTACTCTATTATTTTAGAGACAGGTGCTTTTCCATAGGGTATTTGTTTGTCCTCAGGGTAACAACTCAGAGCCTCACACTGCCCAGAGTGCTTCAACACTTCTCCGAGTCAGAATACTTAGGCAACATTATCCTCATTTTACACATAGGGAAAAATCTGAATGGCATTTGAAAAGCATTTAGAGCTCTTAATTTTCAGACTTTTAATTAATGGAACTGGGAGCCTAACTAATTTAATTTGTTTCGACATTGTTGGTCTAGGTTAAATGCCCAAAGAAGTGTGAGAAATCAGAATGTGATTAAGCAGAGGACTGAACCAGGATCTCCCATGCTAAGAAAACACAGAATAAAACATTCCAGTTACCAGTATGAATCCAAACATACTTTATTGAAAGGACAAGATTCATGGACAGGACTGAACTCATCGTCAAGTTTCCTTTTTTGGTTCAGGTTCTGAATAATTATACATCCTTATCATCAAGAAATACTAACGCAGTAGTTGAACATCTCTGTAATGACCAGGTGTACCTGCAGACTCTGCTCTCATGCTTGTATATTCAGTAGTTTCTTCACAGATTCCTTGTACTGAGACATGTTACTTTCTGTTTCACCTTCGTTTTTCAGTGCAATGACCGAGTTTCTGTAATTCTTAACCACTTCAGATGTGAGCAGCTCCTCCTTAGTGACGTCACTGACATTCTCTGAGGCTTTCATCCGAAGCAGTGTGTCCAAGGCATTCTTCTGAGAGCTACTATTCTCCCAGATATACTCTTCCATGTCTTCCTCAGACTTCTCGCTCTCCCACTTCTCAGTTTTCTGGAAGAAAATACACAGCCTTAAAAACTACCCCAGACTGAAACAAAGTGACAATATTTTGAAGAAATTTATCTCTCATAGCAATTCCCTTTAAAAACTGCATTCATTGTGGAAGGTATTTCCTCCTCTAGAGTCCAAGGCTTGTAACTCAAGCCTGTATGAGCAGGATGAGCTCCTTTCTCCCACTCACCAGCTTCTTTATGTATTTGGCAGATACAACTGGGTGAGTCAGAGTGGGAGGAAAAGCTTATGGACTATACATAATAAATAACTAAAAACCTTGTAAAAATAGTAATTTTAAAGAGCCCCAAACACTGCAGTTGTGGAAGCAGCCACCCAGCTATTATGTCCCTAGCACAGGATTCTGGTCTGGCTGCACTGGCTGGTAGAGGGAAAGTGAGGCAGTGCCTAACGAGGGACCCGTGATGTGACTCATGAGGAAAAGCACCACCAACAAATCCATTTCTTCTTCCTACAGAACAAATTGCTCCTCAAAAGAATCTCTATCCCCAAGGTGCTAATCTTCACCTAACCAGTGCTGCAAAATTAGACAGGATCACAAGTTGGGCACTGACAGAAGACACCGTCCCAGTGCCCGTAAATACACTTGTTCTGTATAAATTTTGTCTTTCAACATTTCTCCAGCAGGCCTTGAAAGACTCTTCAAGGAATATTTCAAATGTTATTGTAATTCAAATGTTTGGAATATTTCAAATGTTTGAAATATTGTAATATTTCAAATGTTATCTGCTATTTTTGTATATTTTATTTTTATTGTACTTTGATAAATACAGATGCTTCAGTGATATATCTGCATTTTTATGTATTGGAGGCTGTATGTTTATTTGAATATTTATAATTATTTAGTACTTTACTGATGTAACCAATATGTCATATCTTTTTATTACCTCAGCTATGTAAGAATCACAGTATTCTGGGTTTAGTTTTGCTCTTCATGTTTTTCTTACAACTGTTACATAATCATGTCTAAATAAAATTTGCACTTCTCTGGAAATAAATCCAGAGTAATTATAGTGCTTACAGTAAAGCATTTACATCATATGGATTTTTTCTTTTTTAAAACCACTTGCAAAAAGGGCTCTTCAGTAAATTTTGAGCTGTGTTATGCAGAACCAAAAAAAAAACTCTTGCAAGTCAAAGGAGAAGGGTTTTTTGTTGTCTGGGATTTTTTTTTGGTTGGTTGGTTGGTTGTTTTTTCTTTTCTGGAAGGGAGGTAAGGTGGGGTGTGTGTGTTGGTATTGTTTTTCATTTGTTTATTTAAAAGTATTCTTTCCACTAAGCATCACGACTGCTGCAGTCAAACCACAGTATTCAACAACCTTTAATTAAGCCCCAAGATTTTTTTTTTCCCTACAGCTCTTGTGTGCTTGGATTCCTCTATCTGAATTTAAAACACTTTCCCAACTGCTGTGTTCTCCACCTGGTAAATGGCATCTCTTGTCTTTTGAATCCGAGTCCAAATGTTCAGTCAGAAGCAGCAATTCACACTGCTCAAAGGTTCATATGACTGACATTAAACCCTGGACACAATAAACCACAGGAGTAAAACGACCTCACTGAATTTCTAGTGGGGAAAAAGAAGAACAAAAGGACATCCTGTAGCCCTGTATTGCTGAAACATTAATGGAACAAGTGGGTACAGTGAAATGTTCCTTGAATGTTTGACAAACCCTGCAATCCAGGGTGGAGATTTACAGTTTTAAATTAACAACATCATCCTGCTTTACACATCCCTTGTTTATCTTGCAGAATGGCTATCCAAGACATTTTTTCCCCCAAACTGCAGAAGAATTTTCAAGCCACAGCCTGTCTCACAGGGATAGGGTTTCTCAGGAGTAAGGGAATATGGGTATCACTCCTGGTCACTCCCTGGACCAAACCCACGTCTGAAGTTCAAACAAAAGATCCCTGTGAGGCTTTTAAACACCTGTAAGTCACAGCAGAGACAACAAGGACTAACGACAGCAATACATTTATCTCTTCAGGAAAATCCTTCTCTGCACACAGAAACTCACAGGATTTTGGAGATGCACGCCGATAAACAGATTGAGATTTCCCTACCTCTTGTGAGCAATACAAAGCAAGATTTTAAAGCAACTGTTGAGTATTTCTTTCTTGGAATCCTTCCCAGCAGAATGATGTTGTCAACATGGATTTTAAAATAAAATCTGACTGCGTGGTGGGAGGTGAGGGTGAAGGCANACCCTAGGTAGACAAGCACCCATGAACTCTGAACAGAGGAAATGTTACACGTGTTGCAGTCTCAGTTTCAAGTGTTATGAATAAAACTAATTAAGACAATTAAATAAAGTTCAAAAATTAGGTTTTTATCACTCAGATTTTGTTAGTTGAATTATTTTCGTCCCCTGCAAATTTAAAATGGCAGTGAACACTGCAGTCTTAAAAATGAGAATAAAACTGTGAGAAGTGGAATACAAGTGTGATACTGTGTAACATTTTCCTAGAATCCCCACTTTGTGAGCCAGGTTTTAAAAATACAAATTCACTAAAAATGGTTTCCGCATTCTAGCACGCACAGGACAGAATCTCAGTATTNAGTGAAATGTTCCTTGAATGTTTGACAAACCCTGCAATCCAGGGTGGAGATTTACAGTTTTAAATTAACAACATCATCCTGCTTTACACATCCCTTGTTTATCTTGCAGAATGGCTATCCAAGACATTTTTTCCCCCAAACTGCAGAAGAATTTTCAAGCCACAGCCTGTCTCACAGGGATAGGGTTTCTCAGGAGTAAGGGAATATGGGTATCACTCCTGGTCACTCCCTGGACCAAACCCACGTCTGAAGTTCAAACAAAAGATCCCTGTGAGGCTTTTAAACACCTGTAAGTCACAGCAGAGACAACAAGGACTAACGACAGCAATACATTTATCTCTTCAGGAAAATCCTTCTCTGCACACAGAAACTCACAGGATTTTGGAGATGCACGCCGATAAACAGATTGAGATTTCCCTACCTCTTGTGAGCAATACAAAGCAAGATTTTAAAGCAACTGTTGAGTATTTCTTTCTTGGAATCCTTCCCAGCAGAATGATGTTGTCAACATGGATTTTAAAATAAAATCTGACTGCGTGGTGGGAGGTGAGGGTGAAGGCAGGAAGGGATTTGACAGTAGAGGGAGATTTCCAAATCCATTAGTTTTTGCAAACTAACTGTATCCAGTGAAACTTAAATACCTTTTCAACACAATTTATTGCCAGAGAAAAGCGCCTGTAGGATTATACAGGCAATTGGAAGCATACCCTAGGTAGACAAGCACCCATGAACTCTGAACAGAGGAAATGTTACACGTGTTGCAGTCTCAGTTTCAAGTGTTATGAATAAAACTAATTAAGACAATTAAATAAAGTTCAAAAATTAGGTTTTTATCACTCAGATTTTGTTAGTTGAATTATTTTCGTCCCCTGCAAATTTAAAATGGCAGTGAACACTGCAGTCTTAAAAATGAGAATAAAACTGTGAGAAGTGGAATACAAGTGTGATACTGTGTAACATTTTCCTAGAATCCCCACTTTGTGAGCCAGGTTTTAAAAATACAAATTCACTAAAAATGGTTTCCGCATTCTAGCACGCACAGGACAGAATCTCAGTATTACCCAGTTTGGCTGAAGATGCACTCAGCTGATAATTTCAACCTTTTCCTCTTACAAAACTTACAGTAAGAATCAAAAAAACCCAAACCAAAACACCAGAAAACAATTTTCCATATAAGTTAAAGATCTAAACCTACGACTAAAGAAGCACAGAAAGGCTATTTTTTTCACTTCCTAATGCAAACATAACTATTTTTTCATGCCACAAACATAATAAGGATTTTTTTCTAAGCAGATCTTTTATGCTACAGTTTAAGCCAATATTTTGGGAGGTTTAGAAGCCTCTAACAGTGCTTAATCTGAATTCTGAAAGAGTATGAATGTAAAGTAGCATTTCGGACAGGGAAGTTGCTTTTTACATGTAAGCCATTAACAAAAAGCTTCACTTTACATGGTACCTTAAAGTACAGAAGAAAGAAAAGAATTTGGGATCTCTTAGGCAGGCATTTCACCATCAACGTGCTTGGGGTCTTTCATCCAGTTTAACTTGCACGGTTTAGCTGCTGCCGTGATACAGAGGCTTAAAATTGTCAGCTCCCTGATGTTCCTTTTGGGAAAAACATTTTAACGAAAATTTCTCTAGTGGCACACAGAAATCTCGAGGGCAATTAAAAACATGACTCACGTTGGTTAATTTTCTTGTCAATGGTTTGAACAGTTAAATATTTAATGCTGTTTAGCAAAGGCCAAGTATTTTAGAAGGTTTATTTTTGAGGGGAAGGAAAGTTCCTTAAATTCCAAGTCAAATTCCAAACTCTGTATAGCCTGGAATAAATACACCTCTATCTTTGTATTGCACTGAAATAAAAGATACTCTGTGTGGTACAATAATCTTAGATTTTCAGGTAATAAATGACAGCTATGCTAACAATTTCCAAATTACTGGGTACCTTCAGTCCTAAGAGAAGTTGCCAAAACAATTATGTGCTTATCTCTTTGGATATAATGCACTTTTGATCTGTACTATTTCATTAACAACTTACAAGTATCAACAGAAGTTAGTAGAGAGGCAAAACCTACTTTTATCGTATGAGATTGGATACAAAAAATATAATTACTTGGTGATGTGGAATAAGTTAAAATCCATTCTTCTGAATAAGCAGAACTGTATTTTCTAGGACATGGCAATGGCACAGGACAGGTAGGACCTCTAGAGGGTCAAAGGAAAATCAAGAAAAACTGTGAAGACTAAATATTCCAGTGAGGCACAAATGTGTAACACAAAAGGAGAACAAGCAGAGGAACAAAAACAGAACTCTGCCCCCAAAACTAATACTGCATAAGAGATGCTCTCACGATTTATGATGCTCTCAAGTTTAATCTCTGGCTCTGTAACTAACCCGAGGAAGTTGCCATCAGCCTCTTTCAAAACTAAGGACAACACCTAATTTCTCTAGGCTGGAGTGGCTGCATGCATTTTCTGGAAAATCCAGGCTTCTGAAAGGGTCATTTGTAAGGTATTTATCTGCCTCAGTTTGTTCTCTGAAGGCTGATCAGATAAGATTTTGATTTTATCACGAGAGATCAGTGATATTAAAAGTCCAAGTCTTTGATGATTTTCTGTTCGGTTTTTTAACATCTACACCCCACAAGAATTCCTTTCACTCCAACAGAGACTGAAAATTGAACAGCTGCAAAAATTGTATTTATGCATCAAAAAGGAGCCTTGTTTCTCCAGCAGCGAGAAACATGAAGCTTAAACACAAGGTACTGCAAAAAGCTTACTACACTCTGAAATACTACAAAAACAATTCCTAATTCAACCTTTGGCTGGAATGCTCATCATTTTTGGTTCCAAGAGGTACAAAAAAAAGTGTAACCTTCTACTAGAATACACATTTCCTATCAGGAAACCTCTTTCGTTTGATTTTAAATGTTTGAATTCAGAGAAGATTTATCGAAATTAACATGTAAATTTAACTGTAAAGCCAATTTAGCTTCATCTTTTCTGGTTCCCATTACTGATGAGGACTCTCTGAGCTGTCTGAGCACTGGTGAGCACACAGTGGAATCCGTGGTTCAAAACAGAGGATATATTCCAACATTTAGAGACCAGCCTCACTTCAGCCTCAGTTTGCATTACTTAAACCACATATACTGACACAGTGAGAAAGAAGCCTCTTTCATGTAGGGAAGGCACAATTACACCACCCTTCCTTGTTCTGGGACCCCAAAGTCAGGAGATTTACCCTGAACATCTTCTGTTATACTAAAAGGTGGCCAGGGAGTTTCAGCAAGACTTGAGTGCCTCCTCCACCTCCCACTGCAACTCTACAGTCCCCATATCACAACATCCTGAGTGTTCCTAACGTGAACTTTGGAATCCTAAGTAGCCAGAGACCTGCTTAGGTTTCAACAGTGGACTCCTATCCTTTCACATATTTTAGGCTGAATTACAAAATAAACTCCCAGTATGAAACTGCAAAATTCTGCTGTTACCAAGTGTTACTGGCACAATTTACCACTGAAGTGGTAAAAATTATATTTTTTGGAATGGTTTAAAATGAATTTAATTGAAAAAAATGAAGATGAAGCCTAAAGAAAAGCTGTATGATGGATTTGAGCGTTATCACCAGTGGTCATGGAAAAATACCTGTTCAGCATGCAGACACAGACTTTGCCCCACCAGTGCCTTGCCACTGAAAGCTCTAAAAAGAAATGCAAAAGTAGCTCCCCTCAAATTCCATCACGTTGTACAGCTGTGGGGTTGATGGCAAAATTTTAGTTAAGCCTCCAGTGCCACGCTGTCTGTCCATTCTTCATTTTTTTCCTTCTTGCACCTTTCTGTTTCAATTTCCCTGCTCCTTCATCACTATCAGGATCTACACGGCAGGCACAGAGCAGAGATGCACCCAGAAGACCCTTTGGCCATTATTATTCATATTAAAAAGCCACTTCCCACCTATCCCTACTGCTATATATTCTTTCTTCCTGACTGGTATTTTTAAGTCTTGAATCTTTCATCAGACTTCTGTAATTACTCTATCAGAAAAAGTGAGAGAATTCCGAAACGTGGGTTGCATTACTCTTCCGTTAATATGCCAGATTAGACTTCCTACTGTAAGAAGTAGTGGAGAACAGAAAATCCAAGGCAAGTTTTCAGTAGTCTTTCAAGAGCTCAGCTTTGCAAGGCAGAATCAAGATGTTTCACTCTCCCTCGTCCTGTGTATGTTGAAACACCATGTGGAATTGGAGCAATAAAAATTTCATTAGTCTCAAGGTTTTCCTTAGTGGAAAATCGACTTCCTGCTGCATTTGCTGCTCATTCCTGCTGTCAACTTCTAACAGAAGTGGACTTCTGCCTGATAAACTATTAATCCAAGCTGCGTGAAGGAATCAGTCCGTGATCCTTTCAACCACTCGAGGGCAGCAAACTCATACTCTAAAAACCACTTGTACTATAAAAATACATCCAGGTTTTGAGTGATATTACAGCATTCAAGCAGTACCATCATTTAAAGGCAGCAAAAATACAACTGGTTAAACTGCAGTTTAATAATCTATCTAATATATCCCACTCCTTCTCTGATTAATTCAATCCAGGCACTACTGCTAGGGATAATTTGAAAGGAATCACAGAAGAACTCCAAGGAAGATAAATTTAATTCTTACTAATTGAGGTAAGTCAGCTATCTAATTAATACGTTCTGAAGGCTAAAAAGACCAAATATTTGATTAATAACCTGAAAATTAGTAAACAGGAAGCAAAAGATCTCCAAGTGTTTTAGAATGACAAAATAAATTAACATTCTTAGGTTTTAAAGATTTTTAAAACTGTTTTAAAATAACTGAACTCATGGATCCGATATTGTATTTGTAACTGTAATAAAAGAATGATGCATCGCTGGCAACTAAAACATAATTACACTTGAAATTACATTTCCTTATGTATATCTGCATATAACTTTTCCTCCTATACATGCTTGCCAATTGACAAAATCCAGTAATCCAGATATTAACATAACTCCTCAGAGTTCTGCCACATTTAACCAGATCACAGGCAAAGTTTTCAAGCTTGAGGGCAAAAATTACATGGATCCAGCTTTCCTTCACTCAGCAAGAATGGAACACTGCCCTCATCTTTTGATTCAATTCCATCAGCCACATGCATTAACAGTGTGGCACTGCTCTGCTGGGAAGTCATCAAATCCTACAATTAGTTCTGCAAACAGGACTGACGTTACTGCCTAAATGGAAGGCCAGGCCCTGTCCATCCCCCTCCTATATTAAAGTTCATGTAAATGAAAATAAACCACACGTTGTTTGCTCACGGCTTACAAAACAGATCCAAACTATCTTTCAGCAAGTTATTAAAAGGCATTATCCCTGATCAGGGGGGAAAAAACCATGCCATAAAACAAAACATGTCCCACAAAATAAAAAACCATGTCTCAGGAAACCATTAACTTTTCATGGGAATCAAAGACAATTACAACTGATTGACGAACTCATCAAATATTAACATGGAGGATGAAAGGTAATAAAAGTGCAAGAGACTTGTGCATATTCAATATACACTGAACACTCACATATCAATATTGCATAGCCCTGTCTGCCAGCACTAATTAAAGCTGGAGCCCAGCACAGCCGTGGTGTTTGTCTGAGATTAATAAAGTGAGCACTGTCCAGCTCTCTTGTCATTGCTTAATACTGGAAACTACTCTGCCATTAATTTAAGATTTGTAATGCAATGTGATGCCGTTGGGGAGAAAAACATCCATGTGTATTTGAAATCTAGAGTAAATGTTATCTTTCACCACTGATTTAATTTGATGCACTCTACAATTACAGAATTATCCTTCAAGGCAACTGCCATTGAAAGGGAAATACAGCTCATCCTCCTTAGTATGTTCTTAACATCAGCACTGCAGTGATCAAAATCAAGAACAATTCATAAGAACACTAAGTATGGACATTCCACTACTCTAGAACAACCAAAAACAGGAAGTAATGAGTTTTAGCGGTGGATAAGGTAAAACTTCTCTAAGAGTGACATATGGAGAAGATGAAGGCTTTCACTGTCTCGAACAATGTGATAGTGACATAGGACATTTAAACAAAGTTCAGTCATCCAAAACATTACTATGGATTTCCAACAACAACTGCAGTTCAGACTGCTCACTTGTTTTCTGTAAAAAACGCCTGCAAGATTGTTAAAGGGAACCAACACAATTAACCATGAAAATACAGGAGACAAGTGTGAAGAACTCCCTGTGAAAGGAACATCTGTGGTCAGAAGGTGGGAAGGCTGTCCCTTTTCTGAGCAAGAGGGAGCTCAGAAAAGCAGTCATCTTGAGGCAAGGTATGTGAGAGAGCATTTAAGAAGCAGAACACTTCCAAATGACAGCCATGGTTTACAGCAGCCCAGGAAGAGCCTAAGAAAAGACACATTCTAATTAAAGGACAGGAGTTTGGAATCAGACAGAATGTTCTCTTGGTTGAATCTGAAAAGAGGTGAGTTGGAAGCGAACAGAACTGTAGGGTAGTTTAAGTTATAACAGAGAGCACATTCAGAGAGCCCAGGCACAACTGCTTACCCAGGATTCGTGGTACAGAACTGTGAGCAGGTGCATGCCATAATCATAGTTCTGTCTTCTTAGGGGACACCTGGAAACGCAGAAACATTTTTTGGAACAAAAGGTTAAAACCTACCATCAAATTTTCTACTGTGTAATGTAGGGAATCTTGGGAAATGAGTGGTTGTGCATTTCTGAATTACACACAACCAAGAATAATAACATGGAAGCAACGGTAGTAAGAACACAGGAAAATGGGCAGCTGCAAGTCAGCAGGAAAATGCCTAATATCCAAGAATTTACAAACCTTCTGGAAACACTATAAACTTCTTTGCCCCCCGTGCCAAAGTGGAATCCAACGTACATTAAGTCTGAACTCTTTTAAAACTTGTTTTTAACAGTTAATAACAAGAGTGGTGTTAATTGAGTCGTATTTTAGCCTTAAAATATAATAATTCACCAAGACAATAACTGGTATTACTAGAAGACACCCAGCCTTTTTTCTGCTGTGGCTACAGCTACAATATTTTTGTTTCCTTCTGGCAGCTCACCTGTCTGTTGTAATTGTGAGCACATCTGTCTCCCGACAGTACCGCTCTCCCACGAGCTTAATGAGCTTCTTCTTAGCATGGTCATCCAAATTCAGGTTAGAAAGCTTGACCTTGAAGAAAAGGAGAATGCAACTTTAATTCCTTGGAAAATCCAAACTCTGAAAGTACTTGAGACAGGCACGTCTTGTATGAGGAATTAGGAGAGCTATTCGGGATGCATTTGCAGAATTTCTTCCGATTGTATCATGTTGGAGGTCTTAACACAAGGCAAGAGTAATGGGAGTATTCAAACAGTATAAATCTGCATAATGAAGATTCCCACAGTGCCTTACAAGTCCCAAGGCCAGTCAATATGAATGGGCAGATTTGGTCAGGAACACACAGATCCACCCATTTGTGTGAGATTCTGAACTCCCTCCGTTTCCCTCATTTCCTTACAGCAGATCACACTTGCATGTTTGAAAAAGAAAGCCAAGCATATAGGGTTTGAAACAAAGGCTGTTTCGTAAAACTACTACTTACTCTTAAGGTCACCACTCTTGCTTTGGGATTCCGAATAGAAGTCCCTGAAGAAACATAATCTACTGTTTCAATTTCAATGGGAAAATGCTGTTCACATTTCTCAGCGCTGTCCAGAGCGCTTGGCCATTCCGTGCAGAAATCTGTACAATAAAGAGAAAACACTCCCAGTAATACCTGTCTGGTATATCTGGCTGGTTTTTTTTTCTTTCAAATGTATCGCAATATATGTTTTTTAAAGTACTAGTCCTAGAAACCATACTCATTTAGGTAACAGCAGTGCTTCTGCTCGACTTGCTCCAGTATTGCCACGTCTCTCTTTGCAATGGCTTCCCCAAAACAGGATACAGTACTCCAGATGCAGCCTTACAACTGCCAAATAGGATCATAGAATGGTTTGGGTTGGAAGTGACCCTCCTACTGTGGGGATTTTTTACTAAATCCAGCTGCTCAAAGCCCTGTTCAACCAGAGCTTGAACACTTCCAGGATGGGGCATCCACAGCTTCTCTGGGCAAGCTCTTCCAGTGCCTCACCACCCTCATCACAAAAATGCTTCCTTTGCCTGAGCTCCTCATTTGGTTCCCCTGACCAGCTTGCTGGGTGGAAAGATGATCCTGGTCTCCAGCAGATCCTGTATCTCCCCAGCAGACCCTGCTCTCATAGAGGGTCTCATATTAAGAGCTTTTTGCTCATTAAATGCAGCCCATAATGGCTACTGATTGAAGCCTGGTTCAGACACAGAGTTCTCTGAGAACTGAGTCACATTTATCACTCACCTTCTGTAAAGCACTAAACTGTCAACTCATCAGTTCGAGCAAGGTCTTGTGGAAAAGTAACATTTCAGTCTTCCTGTCATGCTGAAAACCTCCTGAGGCTTATCTGCTACCACCCGTATGACTCCTGGCAGCAGCAGGAAAGCAGACAGTACCAGCCACAGCCAGCTGAATAACCAGCTTCACAAGTGTACCACATCTCACCTCCACCACACACAGTTACACTGTGCACTGTCTGAAAACTTTTGGGAGATGGTTTAAAAAGAAAAAAACAAACAAACAACTAAAAAACCCCCAAAAACCTCAACCCCCCCCCCCTCACCTCTAAGAGCTGCACAGTGTTTCTTAATTGCAGGAGGAGTAAGATGCAAAAAATTGGGAATCTGAAACAGACACAATGAGCGTTACCAAAATAATAGCTTTTTGTCCGATCATAAGTAAATGGGCATTACTGAAATCTGATTACACTTCTAACATTTGATAAAGCAGTACAACATGCTTAAGGAAATATTCAGATAAGCAGACTCTTTTCAAATCTGATTTAGGGAAAGACTTAACTCTGTGATGAAAGTCATGGGCATGATCATCGGAAAAAGTCTCCCAATACAGTTCATTTGTTAATTAACTTCATATTTGTTACCACTTAGAAATTCAAGAGGATTATCTGACTTAATAACAGAAAGCAGTCTCCAAGACAAATATTGCAATCAAAGCAGGGCAGCCTTAGTGAACAGTGACTCTAAAAGTGATGCCCAGCCATGGCATGTGTCTTACCTTGATAAGTTCTAGGTTGCCTTCTTTGGGGGGAGGCACTCCTCCCTTCACTGGGTAGCCCATTCGGATTGGGAGAGGCACAGAGGCAGGTTTGAAGGCAGCTGCTGTTGGGTACACACTGCTCCAGTCCTGATCAACAGCCATCCTCTCCGTCCGGGGAGGTGCAGACTAATCCGGGGAAAAGGGGACAAGTGGGGCGGGAGATACACGGGATGTTAGACAAGGCAGGAACAACACACCAAACAGTGATTTCAGGAATCAGTTCCCATGTTGCCTTCTCCAGCCACCTAGAAACAGAGACTAGACAGGAGTAAGGGAATAAAGGTAGGTATTTATTTGAAGGGCCTTCAAGGTACACCCTGGGGAGCCAGAGGCTGCTTCCATAAAATGGACCCCAAGATGGACGACAGGTCACGAGTTCTTTACACTGTTATAGGTTTGGTCCATTTGCATATCAGCATAAATTCACCAATTAAAACTTTAGCTCTCTTCCATTTCTCCACCTCTCTCCTGGTCCTAGTTTCCACCTTTAGGCCTCGGACAGCCCGAGTGTCCTTGAACAGCAAGCTCAGAGGAGCTTTGTTGTGTCTATCTGGCCTAAGAGAGCAGCAAACAAGCTGTAAGAAACTTCAGAGTTACACACTAGGCAATACAGGATTTAAAAAGTACAGAAGTTAAAACCTAAGGCATCACCCACAGCTGGACATTTCAAGACACCTTTACAGCAAAAGTTAGGGCTGATTTGCAGAGGAATTTTTAGCAGAGAGCCTCTCCCATCTTAGCTACCAGGCCTTTCCCAATCTTCCACTGTACTTGATGGCCCAGATGCTTAGGAAGAAGAATTTGCCATCTTCCTGCCTTGGGATAAATCAGGATGGGGAATCAAACCAGTACAGAATTGCAAACTCCATCTCCTAAAGGGCCTGAATATGTGGTGGGGGACAAGACCATGACCTCTAAAATTCTGGAATTCTGTAGGTGTGGAACAGTTCATAATTAATAATGCTGTAATTTCCTGCCACACAAAAATCCAGTGTATGGACAATGGATCAGTACATTGCAGAAATAGCTTATACCCTCCAAAAACTGACCATCATTTCAGTCAAATGCTCTTAGAAAAAGAAAAGCTTTATGCCAGAAAGCAACCACCACAAATCCTGTAAACTCAGGCTGAAAACAACATTGACATGTCTGGTTTACTGGAAATGCAACTTAAAGTTACTTTTCAGACCTGCACTACATGGTGCCAATGCAAGTTAACCATCAGCTTAGTGCTGTATTTTTGATTTTTGATAACATAGACTGAAAAGATTACAGAAGGCAGGCGCTGGCCTGGAACAGTCCCAGTGGATTGTTTCACCAAGACTTGACTGCAGTAGGGGCTCCTGGGCAAACTGTTACAACACAGCTTAGAAAACGTTCCCAAACACCTGAGCTAACTGTAAGTCATTTCAGTACTTACTGATCTTACAAACTGTGGTGTCCTGCCTCTTCTCCTTCCTGAAGCTGAAAGAAGAAAAAAAAGAAAAGAGAAGAACAAAAACATTTTAAAAATAAATTAGTATAGAGTTTTGGAACAAAAAATGTAGCAGAATTCTGTATGGCTTTTTTGTCTTTGTGACAATATCCAGTAATACCTGCCAATCCTCACATGGAAGAAGAGGAAGATCAGACACTCAAGACTGCAGATTACTAATTAATTTTGTAAAACGTAAGAAAGAACTTGGAGGACAAGAGTTAAGTACCCTTTTGCCTTCCTCCCTGTGCTCTCTTTCCCACACAGCTGTTCAGTCACAAATCACTCTCCACCAGAAGCACAAGGTGGATAAACTCAAGAGTTCCTATTTCCAAAACGAGAATGCCATGGCTCCATCCTTTCCTTCTGACAGCACAGCTTCACACCCTCTTCTGTGCCACTCTCCAGCTCAACTAACCCGTGCATGAACAGTCTGGACATTGGATTATTTCTCTTCTTGAACTGGGGATGGGGAACACATTGACCCGGCTCACTGGGCAGTCCCACAGAAGGTGAAACAGGAAGTGAAAGAGTTTAATCCCTTTCAGGCCTGGGCTTTTCCCGGCTCTACGTTGTAGCCCACTGATTTCACCTGGAGCTGTGGTGAGGGACCTCTACGGATGCGTGAACTCAGCAAATACCACCAGATTTTCAAACTCAACACTGATCTTTGCATGCTTGTCTCCATTTCCTCCTCCTCCTCCAACTCTAAAACACTTCCGAGCCCCACTGTCCAAAAAACAACACCAGAATAAAATGGCTTCAGACACCTGAAGGTGAACCTGATGACATTTATTTTCAAGTGTCTGGTTTGAGTTCAGAGGTTTCATCGATTGTACGTATTTAACAAAAAGCAGTAACTGAGATTTAGGAGGGGATGTTTGGGTTGTTTTTTGTCTCATTCATATATCTTACAACCTTACCCCATAAAAAATTCTGGATTTCACAGGTTATTTGTTCTCCTTATCTGAAGACTTTATGGACCCTTTTCTCTTCATCCTCTTCTTGCTATTAAAATCTTAAGCCGAACGGTACATCCAGGGCTTTCCAACAGATAATATACAGCATTCCTTTATCCCTCGACCTGCCTTTTTCGTGGTGCTTTCACACACTTCCACACCCCACAACGGCCTTACTATTTCTGTTACAAACATCGGTAATTTCAGGCCAGGACACCTTTAACTACTGCAGTGTCACTGGACATCACTCAAAGGCGCTTTCAGCGACCTGGCGTGCTCCGGATGCTCACCGGGAAAAGGCCGGGAAAACCTGACCCACAGCTCCCATTCGCACAGGCCAGGCACGACACCAAAGGTTTCACAGGAGTACACACAGAGATGAGATTCCCTTTGGGAACTACCTAACACAGGCAGCGCTCCGCTGCAGCCCTGTCCGCCGTCCGTCCCGCCACGCCGGTGCTGCAGCCCGAGCGCCCCGGGCACCCCGCGCTCACCTTCACGAGGCTGCGGCCCTTCCCTGCCGCTCACGGCGGGCGCCGATGAAAAAGCGGCGCGTCCCCAGCGAGGCGTGACCGGGGCCCCGCCGGCGCCCCGTGACAGCCCAGCCTGGGACAGCAGAGCCTGGGACAGCAGAGCCCCGCAGCTCAGCCCAGCCCGGCAGCACCGCCCGGCCCGCGCCGCCATCGCGGCCCCGCCGC
>VYZQ01033774.1:32778-47041 GCA_013400655.1 Mystacornis crossleyi | reverse complement strand
GATTTTTTTATTTGTTTGTTTCTTACCACGATAAAAGTGATAGGAACTTTTAAAGACAGAAAAAAGCCATGGCAGTTTTTCCAAGGAGTTTAGAGTATGCTCCTCTGAAGGATGCAAGAAGACTGACAGTAAGAAGAATGAGAGGGCACATTTCATGTGTGCCTTTGTAGTTTTCTATTCAAGAATGTCAGTCTGTTTGGAGAAGCACAGAAATGCTCACAGGTGTCTGAGAAGAGACCTTGGAAAGGCAAACCTCATCGAAGGAGAGACTTGTAGGATGACAAAAACAGCTTTGCAGAAGGGATCGGGAAATCATCTTTGGTCACAGGACCCATTTGGAAGAGGCAAGAGACTGACTACTCAAGAGGCTTCAGCAAAGCTACTCCTGGAAAGCTGAGTGGAGACACAGGTGCAGACACGTGGGTGGAAGATGGGTTGTCAAGGTAAGGGCAAAGTGTTTCACATGGACTGCAAAGGGGAAAACGAACTGGTGCAGGTTGGTTTTGGAGGTGTTTTGAGCGTAAGGATGAGAGAGAGGATAATGGCAGCAGCATCTTGGATACACTGAGGCTCAATGTGTTTCATGGTCAAAGCTCAAGGTAACACAGGTCCAGAGATGGTTTTGTTATCTTGTATACTTTCTGAGGGGTCTGTATCAGGGCTTTTCTCATACAATGAATGCAAATACCTTTCCAATGGCAGCCTGTAGATGTGTATAACTATTATTCAGCCTGTAGTAGACTTCCTCTGAAACTGTCTGGCAAGAAAAGAAAGATGGTAAAAAATTAATATGAAATTTCTGTGTAATATTTTCACAGCAAATGTATGCTTTTTGTGGAAAGGAGCACAAATATTTTTCATCATCAAAAGAAAAAATTTAGATTTTGGTAGTTGTTTACTAGGCTGGGCCTTTTTTTTTTTTTTTTTTTTAAATTTTTCCTCTTTCTCCCCATCAGCTTGTTTTATTTCTTCTGGCTTTGAGGTTCTCAACATAAAGTCAACATTTTCTCCATCTGGGGACATTTGCTGTTCTCTCCTAGCTGTCAATGTATTTATCTGAAATCTCAACTGAGAAGGCCTCTGGATTTGCTTCTCTGCTATGAAAACAGCTACATGGAGAAATTCAAACCTTAGAAATGAGAAAAGAAACCTTACAATTAGCAATGTTGTATCAGCCTGTGCAATCTCTTCCTAAAGGTACACCAGTGGTACTGAGAGGCACACTCAGCTGCTGTTGTTATCTACCTGATGGTTTTAGGGTGTTGCTGCCCTGAAATGCTGCTGATGAAGAAGCAGGGCCAGCAGGGGCAGCTGGACGGCTGTTTGGAGCCCCTGTGTGAGGAGCAGCTGGATTTGACAGCACTGGCAGCAGCACTCTGCAACACAGTGATTTCATGAGAAGAGCATCTGCTGAAGACAGATAACAGGACAAGAGAAGCCCACAGACTCACAGAATGGTAACTCCAACTTCAAGCAAGTGTTTGCGACGCGGTGTGTTCTACTTCACCTACTTTCTTCCCCAGAGGGGTGAAGGGTGCTTACAGACACCCTGCAAACATTCTGTATGGATTAACCCACAGGAAAGTGGGTTGGGAAGAGGAAGTTAGGTCTGGCTGCAGCTCAGAACTCACCCGTGTTACTTCATTATGAGAATGTTAAGTAAGAACTAATTATTCATCTTTCTTGGGTAACAGTAGAATGCAAGGAGAGGCTGCACTGTAGCCATCTCTTCCTAATAGTGTCTGGTGGTCACCCTTCAGGAAGGAGTCAGGACATCAGCTCTGACGCTTCGCAGCTGTCCAGTGGAGTATTCCCATCCTGCCTCTATGCAGAACAATATCAACTGGACAGCTCTTGGTTCCTTTCCCAGTCCATTGTGCTGCTCTGGACAGCTTAACCCACCCAGTTAGATTAATTAGGCTGATTCCTCCAAGGCCTGAGTGAACAGAGGGAGAAATTCACTGTGAATATTTGTTCATATTTGAAAGTGAATTTTCATTCAGAACAGAACCATGTCCACATGAGTGCTGCAGCTAAACCAACCAAGCATTGAATTGAGGCTATTTGTAACAAACTGTCCATGAATGGCCTGCGGGGCAAAAACTATCTGCAGGAGAAATTCATGGGCAATTTTGACTAATGAATGAATTTGGGAATTTGGCTTGCAGTTTGCAGACAATTCACAAATAGAAAAAAAAAAACAAAACATATGAAACTTATTGAATAAAAGATTTACAGTGAAATATTTGCTCAGCTCTAATCTCTGTAACGTGTAGTTTATGGTGTTAGGAAGCATTTTAGGATTAGCTGTGGGAGCTATATGTCAATGAATAGTCTGTGAAAAAAACCCATTCCTTTCAGAACAAATATATGAAAAACTGCTAATGTCACCTGCTGCGGAGGGAGCCTGGTAAAAAGCTCATGCTTGGGAAAGGACTGTTGGATTCCAGCAGTGTCCTTGGGCTTTTCAGAGGGAAGTTAAGGCTAGAAATCAGTTGTTCTTGCTGGTTGCAGTAACTGAGAACAAAAAGGGCAATGGGCATGGCAGCCATTTGAGTAATTTTGCGTCTGCAATGATATTCACTGAGAGACTGAGCTGTGATCAGTTTTCACCAAGGTAGTAAGAAACATAACTCAAACCTTGTTATTTAACAAGGGTATTTATGTATTAGAGGTACTAAATGTTCATCTGCCTGGAAGTTCTTTGCAGCTAGGTAGAGCATGACTTTATGCCTTTAATCCACAGCATTTTAATGGTCCTAGTACTAACAAGTCCTGCTGAGAAAACACTAACTACACCTTGAATGAATATGCTTTCAGGTTCTTGTGGAGATGTTCCTAACGTGTCCTAACATGTTCCTAACACGATGTTCCTGTCCTCTCTGGTGGTCCTCTAGATTCTGTTCCACACTGCATTGTCCCATTTTAAGACCAGCCTTCTCCTTCTGTGCATGGCCTCTCCTACTACAGGGTCCCTTTGGATGGATCCTATCCATATATCCAAAGGCTCGCTAGCAGCCCTGAATGCCTGTTTTCCCTGGTGGGTGGCATGGCGTGGGACCAGCTCAATGATTCTACATGACACAGGCAAGAGGAACTGCTCTGTGCTACTCCTTTGCAGCACCAGGAACTGCCTTCACTTTGGCAAAGCTGCAAGTGGAGCTGACTTCTGAAACTCATCTGACAGTGGAACTAAGGTAACTCAGAAAATGCCGATCCAGGACAAAACTGAAAATGTTTCCATTTTGCTCTGGAAATCCTGGATAGCACTTCTGCAAGCACTTCCAAGTGGTGCAGTGAACAGCTCTTTGTTAAGTCCATCCTGCATTTTTTCCCCCACGTGCACTGAAAGCTTGTAAACCGAGTCTGGCTGGGATGAGATACACGATGCACAGAGCCATCATATGAAGGGAAGCTCTAGAAGCAGCTTGTATGGGAGTCCATTGGAGATTAATAATGGGTTTGCTGTGGCATTTCATGACAGGTGTCTTCGGGGAATGAACCTCATCGTATGGATACGAGCTTGTGCTGCTCCTCTGTTTCTCATAATCTTATCAAAGATGGATCTCACCCTTCCTTCTCTTACAATCACTGGCCTTAGTTGCTCCATGTCCCACTTCTGTTACTGTTCCCGGCTCATTCTTCCATCCCTTCATCCACTCACTGTGGCTCAGTTGCCGTATCTCCTCCCTGGCCTGCTCCAGATACTGGCTTCAGGCTGGGGTTAATGAATCCAGCATGTTCCATAGCAGACTTGTTTACGGTAGCAGTAGAAATAGAAACACTGACACTGAGAGCAAATGAACATTGGCTCATACTCTTGGACTTCTTTGCTTTTAGTAATGTTGGTGTTTCAGGAAATAAATGGCCCAGATTTGACTGCGAAGGCATTTCTGAATGCATGGAGGTTTTAAAGCACTAGAAGGCATTTGACTTTAGAACAATTACTGTTAAAGTCTATTAATTTTGTGGCATGATTCAGATGTCAAAAAAAGAGAGCTTACAGCAATGATAGTACTCTATTTTGGTACAAACAATGCATAGCAAAGTGACTTTCCTGGAAGTGCTCATCTTGCAAACTCTTTCAAATTCTGATTCATCAAGAGGACTAGGAACTGGAGAAAACTATCCTGAAGCCATAATGGAGAATTCTTAAGTTAAGAATGATCTTAATAAAATTGTGCTCTCTTTTTACGGCTCACTTTCATTATTGCAAATCAATGTTTTTAAGTGAATGTATTCTGTTATTCTTAAATCCTACCTGGTGATAGAGCAAATTTCTGAATAATGTGACACACATTCAGACACTGCAATCTTTTTGGGCTGCTTTGTCTTTATTTAGGCTCTGGCTGGCAAAGCCTTGTTTCATCTACTGTCCTGTGTGTGGCACTGTAAAGTCATGAGGAAGTGTTCCTCTGTAATGCAAGGAGCAGGGCCTCGGCCGGCCCTCACAGTATCGGCTCCTGCATTGTGAACAGACAAGAATTACCATGAACCTCTTTGGGAAGGGACGAAGGAGCAATAGAGGAGAAATCAAGAGAAAACAATCCAGTGAAGACATGGTGCTGACTTAGGATCTGTAGAAATGCAGTGAACCCAAAGACCCCCTCACAGGAGTGTGGGCAGGGCTTCTTTAATTTTTGTTTTTCCCCAGCACTACCCTTAAAGAAAGCAGGACCCTGGAGAGAGAGTCCAGAGGGCAATAGTTTAGTCAGTGTTCTGACAAATATGAACTATGGAAAAATGTTGAGTGAATTTGGGTAATTAGCCTACAGAAAAGAAGTCTGAAAGGGGAAGGTGGTAACAGTCTATAAAAGACTGCTATAAGGAAAAAAGGCAATAAGCTGTTATTCTCAGCCATTGTGGATAGGACAAGAAATAATGGGCTTAAATTGCAGCAAGGAAGATCCAGGCTAGAAATACAATGGCCATGGTAGTGAAAACCCAAGATGTATTGCCTGGGGAGAGTGTGAAGATTGCATCACTGAAAAGCTTTTTAGGAGCAGATTAGGTGGTCATTTGCCATGCATGGTTGAGTTCTACTTCGTCTTACCTAAAGGCAAGGGATAAGACAGGTGGTGTCCTGAGGTTCCTCCATGCTTTTTTACTGTGTGGTTTCAGATGTGCCTGGAATTCAATCTGCTCCAGACATGGGTTGGAGAACTGGTGTCAAAAGCGGGAAGAAAAGTCCTCTCACAATAAGAACATTGACTCAGTGCTCCCTTGTGCTGTGCTAAGTAACGTTCTCAAATGTCTATTGGAAACACACTCAGGTGGGTTCCCTTCCAGTGGTGGTGGGAGATAGGTGTTAGGGGGAGGGCTGGAATCATGGACAGTTGAAACAATAGGTGTCCTCTGCAAAAAGAGATGTCCTCTTACATTTATTTTTCAGGAGCATATAGGGTTGGTTCAAGATAGTTGGTCAAACGAAGGTGTTAAAATCATGCTCAGGCTTCAAACGCTTTTCAGATTTTTTCTCTAAACCTTCTTTGTCCTGATCCCTGTTACAGTTTTAGTAATTCTTGGAAGTCCTTTTCTCCATGCTGGTTTATGCTGTTCCTGATCTTTCTCCTTTTAATCCCAGGGGAATTAACCAACCAGTCCATCTGAAAGCCACAGAGTTCCTCCTCCTCTTTCACCCTCCCTCTGTCCTTTCAGCCTGCCCTACAGAGACCCCACTATCCTCAACGCTGTCAAATCCTGACAAAACCAAACAGAATAAATACTCCTTGGTTGCTGTGCATTCATGCCCCAGTCATTGCCTTTCCCCTCAGAGAAGGAGGACTGGGCATCTCTGGCTGTTTCTTTGACCATATGGTGACACCATCTCTGTCTTTGTCTATTCATAGCGTTCAGAAAACATTCACTTTCTGCTCCTTCCCAACCCCCAAGGTCTCTCCTGTGCTGTCCCAGATGTTATGCAAAATACAGCAGGCATTTATCACACCAGGCATGTTTAGATGATTTATAAGGCAGTACCACTTGCCCTTCAGTCTGCCAGAAACATGCACTGCTGACATTCTACAAGGAAATGCTTGTTCCTCCAGTCTAAAGGCCTGGTGACAGGCTCTGGAAACCAGGTGGGCTGGCTTTCTTGTACTTGAAGGAAGAATTGTAGAAAAGGGAAGGAAGAAAGCAAGCAGTTTGCTGAAGCTTGCTACAGTAGACCAGCCCCTGTGCACAGTGTTCCAAAATCATGAGCCTCGATTTCCAGGCCTTCTCACACTGAGGCACAATCACACACACCTTGCTGGCTGCTGCTGTGCCAGCTTTCTGGCATGGCCCTCTGCCTGGGGTAAGTTTCTTCTGATACCTATGGGCTGAGGTGTTCTCGTTGTCAGGACCCGACACCTTGTTTTAGCCACCTGAACTAGCAATGACCTGTTACTAAAGCTAAGCCAACTCCTTCAGCCTGAAATTGGGACGGGATTGCATTCAGAAGCATCTTGGGCAGCAGATCTGACCAAGCAATAATATCTTCTTGGCTGCAGCTGGAAGAGGACATGACATCCAGCCCTGATATTTGTGACTGTAGAGGTGTCACCAAACACAGGCAAAAAGAGCTATGAACTTGATATTATTTTAAAGTAAGTCCAATAATATTTTTGCCTGATGTGTGAAGGACAGAAAATAAGGGTAGAGAATCGTTAGCCTGTCTCTACACAGTGTGTAAACATCTTCTGTGCAAAGCTATCAACAGCCTAGGTGAGATATGTTGCAGTTCCTCCCACAGGGAGTTCTGATGGGAAATTTCCACTGGCCTCCTGAAGAGACAGAGCTGGTCATCCATGCCCTGTAGGGCCGTCTTATTGCTTTAGTCACGATTATTTCAGCTGAAAAGCAGTGCTCTGCCAAGAAAATATGATGCCAGTTAGTGTCTAGCCAGAGTAAATAAACAGTAAGTCCTGCTTCTCACTCATACTGCTGTGGTATTGAAAGCCTAAGGAAAACCTAACCTAAACCTCCAAATCATCTCACTTCATGGTTTCTCATGCTTGCATGCCATCACAGCCTTTTTTTGTGTCTTCTTATGGCAGTACCCATTTTTGTGGCCTCTGTTTTATCAGAAAATATTTTAAAAATAGTGTTGGAAACATTCACAATGTCATAGGAGATGAACTGGAAGTTTGTCAGCTCAACCCCTCCTCTAGCCCCATATTTCTTGTGTATCTGACATGAAACTCAGTGTGTGTTATACCAGAGAGTATAGAGCAGAGCAGAGCAGAATTCCCTTAAAATGCTTTAAGTTTAGTGAGAGTGGACATGGAGCCCCGCACATACCGTGAAGTCAGCCCGACAAGCAGTAGGAATGCACTTTGTGTCAGGAAACGGTGTGTAAAGCAAATGAACAACAAAGATGGCCTTAGAGTGGATTTCCTCTCAGTATGAGGACAAACCCAAAAGGAGAAGAATGTAGGTGCAGAAAACAGACAGCTCTCTCTTTCCTTGTGTTTCTTTGTCTTGGAACTAAGCAGGGGAGTCTGAGGGTTAGGTATGGGTGGAAAAGTGACCGCTCCCAGTAGGAGACAAGGAGCACTTGAAAGGAGAGAACAGGTTATAATGACAGCCCTTGCCAATGTTTGCAGAAAGTACTCTGGGTTTGGGCCACTGGAGTGGGCTAAAACCTATCTATGCACACCAGCTTTGGGAGGTGAAGATTATATACTGCAATGGCCTCTTCTCACAGCAGCTGTGTTTATTCCTGCTTTCAGTTAGCACTGCTGTGAGCTCTGCCATCGTGACATTTACAGCGAACAGCCGTCTGCAGTATTTCCTTAATGACAAGAAATGCTAGATTTCAGTCCCTCTGTTTTCTGACAAAAGTAACGCTGCCTCTTCCTCTAGAGCAAAGGGCTGTAGGCACTGCATGTTATTACTGTAGCTTTGTGTTTGTGGAGGCGGTTGTTTGGTTAGACTCTCCAGTGATACAGATTTTCCGGGAATCCCTTAGCTGTCATCAGAATTTATAAAACAAAACCCCACCTGACCCCCGGTGACAGGCTGCTGGGACACGAAACCTCTGTTAGTCCACAGAAACCAGGTAAATAGAGCTGGGAAAACCTCTAGAGTCCACTGCTGTACCAGAGAATGATTGTCTCCCAGACTCCCCTTCCTGAGTGAAGCAACAGGCATTCCTCAGGGAGACAGGTCAGCATCTCCATTATCGAGTGTGCCCATCAGAGGCTAAATCTCCACCCTTTTAATTTCACCCTATTCTTCATAGCTGTAAGACCTTTATTCCTCCCAGGACAATTATTCTTCCATCAAATACTTGTAGCAGGTTAAGTATGCTCCTCTGGGTGTAGCTAGGCAGCTATACATATTTAGCTCTTTTCCTCCCCAGGAATCAATTTCCCCAGCTCTTTAATCATGTTTACTGCTCTTCTCTGAATCTGTGCAGTTGCTGGTATTTTGCATTGGTTCCCATTCATCTCTGGGCTTTTGATGAGCTGTAAGGCTTCATCTTTCCCCTTTTTTCTACCAGCAGAGAGGCAATCTAGTGAAACAGGTGACACTGAGCTAATGGCATTTTGTGACTGTGGTTCTCTGCCTCCTTAAACTGCTGGTTGATCTCGGAGATCAGTTGCTTGTTGCAGCTTTTCTCGTTGGGTGAACCGAGGCAACAACAGTTCCTTCTCCTGTGAAGTGCTTGGAGATCTATGTGTGCAAACACGATAGAAACACTAAACTGTACAGCTGTTATCGCTGCCTAGAGGAGTGGCTGGCATGGGGAGAGGGGTTCTCAGGCAGAGCCCTGCCCAGCCTCCCTCACACACCCACTCACCAGCAGGGACACATTTGTGTTCCCTGGAGTCCCTCTCTGCTGTGCAGCTCACGTCTCTCTGAGCTGTGACAGTCTCAAAGGAAAGAGGGCAGCTTAAGCTCAGGCTGGGGGCAATTATGTTGCTTAATAATTTCACCTCCCTCTGATTCTTCCTTGTCAGTGAGGGACCAGCACATTAACTCTCAATAAATTAAGTAATTATGTTGTGTTTTAATCTCTCTATAGTATTTCACTGTTGAGTTTTCTAACGGAATCGAGGCACATCTTGGCAGCTTTTTCTCCTTACTCACCCTGGTATTTGACCCCTACAGGAGCAGCTTGGTTTCTCCCAGGATCTTGGATGCCAGTAAAGAGCTCTGCTCAACTTTCTTCCCTGCCATCTGCCATCCTGGCATTTCTTGGCCTCAGAACAGCAGATCAGATTTCACCTTAATCAAATTGCAAAGCACTGAGGTAAGAGTCTTGGTCTCCAGGCACTGTTACTTGGACTGAAGTGAGACACCACAGTGGGCACAAAGTAGCAGATTCCTGCCAAAGAGCTTCCTGGTGCCAGTGCATGGAGCATGGATCCCTCCTGGACAGGACCTGAAGGAAAAGACAGAGCAGCTGAGAGCTGGGTGACTCTGCTTTGCCAGAAATGTTGAGCAAACACTGCTGGCTGTCCAGCTGTAAGGAACTGACTCCAAGCCTATTACTACAGGCATCCTATCAAGGCTGATATGTGTCTGCCTGGCTGGAGAGGCATCATCAGCCAGTGGCAGAGACAGGGCAAATGTGTGCCAATGGATGTGAGGCTGGAAAATGTGTCAGGCTGAATCCTACAAGCATCTTTCTGTGTCAGGGGAGACGAATTGTAGGGGAAGGAGCTTGGCTTCTTTTAGAGTTGGAGGAGGGCATTTTCTTCAGTGAGCTGTTCAGAGAAATGTCCAAGTTGTCTGATGCCCAGAACAGGACTAAGGTGAAATGCTGATCTTTCATTTAGGATGAAATCACCTTCCCATGTAGTCACAGTTACTGTCCAGCTCTTGCAGCTGCTACAACCCCACACCTTATTTTTATTTATTCTGAAGCTACCCAGCTGTCAGTAAGTACCCTGGGCTACATGCAAATACCCACAGTCTGAGGGCTCCGGCAAAGAGCTGAGGACCACCTTTCTGAACACTGATGAATAGGAGGGGATCCCCACTTCTGCTCTGTAGGTGCTCACAGGGCATGGCCCATGCCTGATGGCTGCTATTCTCCACAGCAGGCTGGGAGTAGGCTGGTGAGAGGCGAAGTGGCTGCACAGTGCAGATGCACGAGACATGCAAGCAGTGGGGGACAGGAGGGTGAGCACAAGGACGTGAGTGATTAAGAGCCAGGCTGGAGAAAAGACTTAGTTAAGGGTAACATCAAGGAAATCAGTCAGGGGAGTAGGAAAGTTTGAAATAGAGCTAAGGAGTAGGAACGTCACTGGAGAGCAGTTTGGCCATGGCACTCAGCAATAACATTTATGTACTGCTACAGCTTTCAGTCAAACAGAAAAAAAAAAAAGCAGAGGCCTTAAGATCTAGTCCTAGCCCCGGCCATGTACCCTCCCTTGGGCCAGGCCTAAGCTTCATGTAGGTTTTGGCTGGAATTGTGGTTAAGTAGCACTGCAGGACATTTGATGTTTAGATGTGTAGTGTCATAGTATATCAGGACAAGTCGAGATGCTTAAATGACACAGAGATATGTGAAAGAAGAAGCTGTAGACCACATACCTTTGTTCTGCCCTTTAGTATATACAGATTATGGGCTGTGTCTTCAGGATTGTTTTGTTATTCAGAGATGATCTTCTGTCTTTCAAGGTTACTATGTACAATGTTCATTTTTGCTCTTTGCTCAGTGTGATGGCTATTTTGGAAGACATTTTAGATGTCACGTTCCCCATTTAAGCTGCAGAGGGCAAATCTAGGCACTTGCATGAACATTTGTGATTTTAACTTGGGAAGGGAAGAAAAGGTGAGGTATTGAATGACTAAATCCTTGATTGGCACTAGTTGCACGTGAGAGAGATTGTGGTGTGAGCACAGGCAAGTGTCTCTGGCAGACCTTGCTGGAACAATGTAAAATGCTACAACTCTTTAGGAATACTTAGATGAGTGTTTTTAGGTCTCAACTATGAGGGCAGTCCTCTCCTGTGAAGGGCTGTAAAAACCAGCAGGAACTGCTATCTTCTTAAACTGTGTTGGCTCAATTAGTAAAGAGCTGCTAGCATGGCAGTAAAAGAGAAAATGTCTGCAGATGTACCATAAATATAAATTTGTGATCACTTGGCTTTTGTGTTACAGCAATGTTCGGAATCTCTGTTCCTGGGCACCGTATGGGGTTATGGGCTGTCCACTCCAGCAGTTTGCACTTGACCACTCAAGGCAGATTGCAAGAAAGGTAGAAAGAGTGCTGTCACCCTGTTAAAGAAGAGGGCACGATTTTCAGTCGTCACAAGCTCTAAAATCCCCACAGAGGAAAAGGTACCACAGCTGAATGGTATAAAAATTGAATGATATATAAATACCATACCCAGGCTGCCCTGGGAGCTGCCAGTTGTTGTGAAAATGGTGATGCTGCCTAATGCAGGTGAGGTCCTCACTCTGTTCCTTCACAAGAAACATATTTGGTCTTTCTTAAATGTTTCCTCAAGATCAGAGAAACAAAGACTGAAAGGTGTGAACAGCTACTACTTGAGCAGAGAAGCTACCCTGGAGTAAAAAGCTGCTCAGAAGACTGACAGGAATAGAAAATCTGAAGAAATCCAGCATACTGTAGTGCCTTGTACCATAGATGAGAGTGCACAGGACTACGGGAGTTGTTGTTCCCTCAAGGATACTGGCCTACAAGGAAACTGAAGAGCACCACCTCTTCAAACTGTTCCTAGGAGGCAATGGATCCCTGTTGGGAAAGCTACTCACCTTATTGGCTGTCTGCTGTAAACTTATGAAACCAGCTGTGCTTTTCTTCAGTACCTCTCACTTGAAATGTATTCAAAATTACTGGCTTGAAATATGAGGCTATGATATGTTTATAGGTGGAATCTAGGCACCAGAGAGAGGCAAGGTGCACAGCACATTAGCAAGGATTACAACCCAAAAATACCAGTCACACAATCTATCCAACCTCATCTGAGAGAAGGGAGACAGGCAGGGGAGACAGATGTTTGACAACAGGTTTTATCTGAAGTGGTGAGGTGATACTTAGGAAGGAGTACTTTTTAAAAAGAAGGCTTCTGATATTTTCTTCTGTTCATCACAGGCCATGTCCCTTTGCCAGGGAATGCAGATGCTGCTTAGCTAGAGAGATGAGCGACTCGGGGAAAAAATCATCAGTTGTTTTCCTGTTTAAACAAAGATGCTTTCTCGTAATGATAACCAAAGCAGGAGTCAGCATCTCTTGGCAAACAAAGTGACATTAAAAGCATTTGCTGGAAAAGCTTTCCACTTTGTTCCTGAAAAATGTCCAGAGGATATTGATAGAGTAGCAGAGGACTCAGTTCTGCAGCAGGGGCCCAGCTACTCTAATTTGAAGTTTGGGAGGGGAAGGACCAGAAGGGTGGTGAAGAACCTTTAGTGAGATCTAGGAGTTTTTTCCTCCGGGAAGCTTCGTATATTAAACCCACTAATCACTGGATGCCATCTGGCAAAATCCAAAGACAGAAAATACACTCTTTCAAAATATGTTTAGAAGCTATTGGGATACGTCATCTCTGTGGGGGGGGGGATGATTTACCAGCATGGGAGGAAAAAACCACTGGGGAAATCATCCCTAGCATACAGATGAATCCAGGAATAGAGCCCAACAGTGTTGCTTTGAACACATCGCTGCTCTGTCCCCATGGGATGAAGGCAGCAGCAAGGACTGACAGAGCATTTGCCTGTTCCTCAGAGAGAGCAAGTTGTGCAGAGAAGCACAAATGCCTTGCACCCTGCCTGGCTTTGGGCTCTGAGGCTCCTTCACAGCCAGCCCCTGGGGTTGCTTTGTAGGCTGTGCCTGGCAGCAAGGTATCCTGCTGAGTACAGGGGGTGTGGAGGTTCCCCCCTGGGGGGATGGGCCTTGGGAGTGGGACCATGGGTCGGGTTACACGGGGCTTCCAGGCTCCCTGATGCTATTGTGCCTAAATCCTGTTCCTCATTGGTAATTTCAAATGTAACCCTGACCTGGTAATGCTGTACTTAGGGGGGTGTTCACATGATTCTGGGGAGTCTTTGGAGCAGTTTTGGGGGGAGTTTGTGTCAGTCTGTGCCTGGGCCAGACCATGAGGCTGTGAGGAGTAAAACATCTCTGAACATCTATCAAAAATATCATCCTCTGTTTCTTTCTACGGGCCAAGCTGTCTGCCAGGGAAGGTTGCGGAGACCCCACCGCAACAGGGGGGCTCCTGTGGTCCTGCACAGGATGGGAGTCATGGTTCCACTGTCCCTCAGGCTACGCAGCTTGCAGCGTGGAAACTAGGCAAGGCAATTCTTAAGGCTGTCCTCTAAGGCTGAAGGTGCAGACCGTGCCGGGGTGCTGGACAGGACTCCAAGGCCCAAGTTTCTATCAGAAAGAAGCAAACACTTTACAGGAGCTAGTCTGAGATGAGCTGAACTCCTACGGGAACTAAGACTCGTCTATTGTCTCACTGATCTCTCTGGAAAGAGCAGGAGTTCCTTGTCACAAAAAGAAGTGCAGTAGAATACAAGGCCCAAACCCTGTTGAAATAGGAGATGAAAAGAAGAAAAGAATAAACAAGCAGCAAATCCCAGTACTTTACATATCCTTGGAAAACTGTCAACTCTGGTGGTAATTAGAGCAACTGAAAAAAGTGTTTAGGAGTCAAGGCAACTACTTTGCCCACTGCCTAAGAGTCACTCCGTCTTGCTTGCATCCATTGAGCCTTACAACAGTCTATAAATTCAGAAAAGATTCCTTGGCCTGTGGATATCTTGCAGAGCCTCAGTGCAATGAGGGAAAGTCTTGCCTTCTGCCACAGAGCTTGTATGCAGATGGGACTCTGTGCTAATCAGTTGTGTATCAAGACCTTGAGTGTACTCCTGTGGCTTAACAACCCTAAGCAGCCCCCCTGGACCCTCCATCCTGGCACCCTCCACCACTGGTCAGGAGCTGCTTTTAGGCTCCAACCCAGCCACCCTGTCCTCGCTTGAGCTGTGTTGCAGGTGGTTTTATCTCCACCTGCCTGAGCTGACTGGACTTTACATAAGCCCAAGACCAGGCTTGCTTCATTTCTATTCCTCACTGCACTGCCAGCAGAGCCTGTCCTGGCCCTGTTTGGATACCATGGGGCTGTGCCTCTGATTTGAGAAGACACTGTGGATATGTTTAGCTTTTGGCTCATCTTCACCTGTGGAGTAGTTGCGTTTTTGTTGCCTCCTGATTTCAGGTGCGTAGCCTCAGCCTCAAGGCAAAAGGGTATGAAAAGTAGAGTGTTTTGTTGTTGACTTCCTCAGCAGCTACTGACCCTCC
>VYZQ01033774.1:16749-32350 GCA_013400655.1 Mystacornis crossleyi | reverse complement strand
CTCCCCCCCTTTGTTCCTGCCCCCCCCCCCCCCCCAAAAGAAAGAAAGAAAGAAAGAAAGAAGTGATCTATGCATTATTGCTTCTGTTATGGAAATGAAGGAATTCAGAGAAAGTGATCACTAAAAGGAAATGACAGACAGATTTCCAATTTTTCCCATGTGGAAAAGAAATGTCAGGCTTTCTTCTTTATTCACTTGTTTCTAATTTTTCTAATGCCAATAGTTTGAACAAGTCTGCCTTACAAATCAGGAGCTAGCGTCTGACCTCTCAAAGAAAGAAGCTGAAATGAAGCATATATGTGAGTATTAAAATGTGCAGGAAATCTGCATTTCTTAGTCTACATTCGCTCCTGAGAATGAGAAGCAGGTACCTTTTTATAGTGCCACTCACCTGTGGAACTCGCTGCCACGTAATAACTTTGGGGTTGGAAGCTCAGCAGAATTCAGGAGGTGAAGGGGTGTTAAAATAGCCAGTGAGAGTATACATATTTACATTAGGCAGATGAAGAGTGCAGAAGGGGTGCAGACCTTCCTGCTTGAGGGTGTCTGCTCCCTGGTAAGTGACTGCTTTAAGGAAGAAGCTTCCCCTGTTGGTGGGTTGTTAATTGGCAGGATGGCACATGCTCTTCTGCAGCTTCTCATGCACATCACAGAGAGAGTCGTGCCCCTGTGCTGCATGGCCTTCACACATGATCCAGTCTAGCACTCGTTTTCCTTGTTTCTTCATTTAGTGAAACACCAGAAGCTGATGGTGGGGTTGCATTGAGAGTGTGAGTTGGCAGCAGTTTAGTAGGAGGTGAAATTATTTGTACCACGATGTGTTGACAGATGTGTGAATTGTACACAAACAAAATATATGAAGTTGTGCAGGAAAGGAACAAGTGACGTGTGCTTCTAAACAGGATCTTCCTTGCTGTGTTCTCACTCCTGCTGCTCATTTCCCACCTCCAGTCTCAACAATAAAATTTGGCAATCTGCAAAGTGCTGTGAAACCTGTCTCCAGGTTCTGGTGCAAGCTGCAAACCTGCTCTTCTGCTGGCTCCTCAGGGTTGCTGTGGGTGCTGGGTGGTGCTGTAGAAGGGAATGGGGGGCCTATGAAGCTAAATGGTACTCAGAGCTGTGTGGGGAAGATGCTGTACGAGACCAAGGATGATAAACGGAACTGAGAACTCCAGGAACAAGTATTCAGTATTTCGTCACTGTCAGAGCCAGGACAAAGAACTGAGTTCTTGATCCCTTTGCATGTGCTCCAGCCATTTGTCAAAGCTGCTGGACTTGTATGACTGTACTAGAGACCAGAGAAGTGTAAATGAAGGGAGCAGGAGCATGATCTCTGTGGAGACAAAGAAACACATCTTTCCTCTCTAGATTAGAAGAATGGTAGAGTAAAATATGTTATGGGGCTTTCTAGAATTTTCCTTGAGACAGGAGCTAGTCCTAAGGAGGAATGTTACAGTAACCATTCCACTCTTGTCTTCTGTTGCAGCAGCAAGCTGTTCCCACAGTGCCCCATCTTGTCTCTATTTGTATTGTACTCACGCTTCCCAGCCATGTCTCAAATGGGATACAAAGAAGAATAGTAGAACTTGCCCTGAAAGTGTCACCCCTAATTAATATCCTCCAAGGCAGCTCCCTAATTAGTATGCAGCCGGGGTTTCCGTGCAGCTCGTTAGTGGGCTCACTCCTCAGAGAATGGTAGTGAGGTATGACACTGATACACTGCGGTGCCACGGGAAGCTGCCACAAGGCTACATCCACCAGGAAGGTAAGTGGCAGCCACCACACCAGGAGAACAGGTCCTGCTTGTTCAAACCCATTTGTGTCTGGGAGCAGAGTGAAATAAAAAGGGCAGTGTGATATGGTGGAGGAAAGAAGCCCAAGGTGTGACCAAAGATCTGGTCAGCAACCAGTGTGAACAAAGGACCTTCACAAGTTCAGGTCCCATATTCTCCACACCTATGTCGGCTCATGGACATCACTCGTGCTGAAGGCACTTCTTCCTCACAGGACTGTTCTCCAGTTGCTCTGCCCAGCTCTAAAAAGCGTATCAGTTCTGTACTTTAGTACTTCTATTGCCTCCTGTTTTTTTGTCTTCTCATGACCAAAAAGTTTATGAGTTTATTTGATAGTTTTGGTGACAGAAAGGGTCAGAGTCATTCTGCACAGGCAAAATCTAATGTTTATGGAAACATTCTTTGCAAAACCTTTGTTGTCTCTCACTGACCTCTTCTATTTGGACATAATTTGACATGCTGGAAATATTAGGAGGGAGAAAAATCCAGCAGAAGTCCTCCAAGGCCTACCATGGTGCTAGGAGGTAGGACAAACTGAAAAAAGTACTACTTTATCCAAGAGGTCAGACCAAAATGCTGGTTTTCAACATGCTGAGCCATCAAGTGTGTGAAATCTGGAGTCTCTTGGGATCAGTGGTTCAGCACTGACTTGAAGAAATCTGTTCATCTGGCCACCTATTCAGCTTCCTGGAGTTGTTTGTGTGTGCAGCTCCTGTGTTGGTGGCACCGAGCAAACTGCCAGGCTTGTTCCTTGCACTGGTCTATCGTGACATGATCCCAGATGTGCAATACTACATCCTCCATGATTACTATGTGAGAATTGCTACTCCGAGTGTACAAGCACCCCTGCCTTCACTGTGTACCCTTAAACCCCTCTTTCCTCTGCCACACAGAGGAAGAAAAAGTTCATAAAGCAGAAGACTCCCCCTCTATCTTATAGCCAGTGCCTAGGACCAGCATCTTTGGCCCAGAGGAATCCTCGGTGCCAGATGCCACAGACAAGTTTTGCAGTTTGTCAGATGCAATTTTTCTGTGATGCTGTATCCCCGTGCATGAGGTGATGGTGATTCACCACAGCAGCTGATTGATAAAATATTTCTTATCAAAGGAACGTGAAGGAGGGAGTGAGCCAGTGATGTAGTATGAAGGCTGTCGACCTCTGTCTGATAAAGTCCAGGATGTTTTTCCCCTGTACCATTTCTACATAGTCATGAACTGAATGTATTTCTTTCCCCGTATTAATCAAACCTTTAAGTAGTAAATGAGAGGAGTTTTGGAAGCTGAAAATCTTCTAGGTAGAAATAATCCATCATTACAAGCCTAAGGCTTAGAGGTTTTTTAGCAGATCTTTAGAAAATGGTCAGTGAAAGGTCTGAGACCAGAAAAGTTAGGAATTTAAAAGAAGCTTCATTAAGAAGTGAGCTTTAAAAAGCATGTATTCCCTTTAAAGCTGGGGTAAATCAAGGCTAAGCAACATGGAGTTAAGTAGGTGAGCCTTCTGTTCCACTGGGCTTATTCAGGATTTCTTAGCAATTAAAGTTGCTTCTTTAATTAAGGGTACCTGCAAAAGATGTTGGGTTTGCTTGTATATGGATTTCTCTTGTCTCCTGAACGATACAGAGTAGCAGTTTAATGTTTTTTTCCTTCTCTTTGAGTTTTACTACCAAAAATTTACTACAAAACAACTAGTGAGTCTGAGCTTTCCTAAACTTGCTGAAGGATTCACTGTTGAACTAACTTAAGATCCCTTTCCACACCGAAGTCTTAGCAAGCCTTTCCTACGTCTCTTGCCAAACCAGGCACTAGAGTAAGGTAAGTTTCTGAAATGCTTGAATGTTCAACTCTGCTATAGCCAATGAGATAGATTTGTGTTCAAGTCCTAAACAACTGGTTTAATTTTAACATCCCAAGCCGATTACCATCCTTGATGTTCAGTGAAGCATTGAGCACAGCCAAAGTACAATCTGTGTATCATGTGAATCCTATTCTTGTCAATATGCCTTGGAGCAAATGAATGCAGAGCAGTGAAGAGTGCAATCCCTCACTGGTATCTCTGAAGCTGACGCTGGGGTGGCCCTTGCCCTGGCTCACTGCATCCCACTGCAGGCGTCCTGGGGGCCTGTAGCAGCTGAGGGACAAAGCAGTGTCCTCACAGAGGTGGCAGAAGAGCCCCCGAGATCGATCCGTGCCTGCAGGAGTAAAGAAGAAAGGAGGGGTCGCTCGTGTGGGTTTCAGAGATTTTAAACTCAAAAGGGGCCACCNTGAACCAACCTGAAAAACCTTCTCTGAATCATTCCCCAGCTTGCTCCCAAGCTGGGGTACTACAACATGAAACAAATAACATGAAAATATATGTTTGGTCTAAGTGCCCAGAATTTCTTTTTCTCTGAGGAATGGGTAGTTACCACAGCAAGCTGGGTTCCTTATAGCCATGAGGACTCCTGATCTTGCTTAACCTGGACAGGACAGAATCAGATATCTCTGTGTGTCTCTGCATGTCCTCTAACTATGTCCTTGAACTGTGTTAGCTCTGGAACCTCTTCTCACATCTCTTGTAGAGATCATTGGAAGAATTTGAAATGCTAACCTGCCCTCTTGTCCCCTCAACACATTGTCCCAAGACAATTTGGTGAAAGAGACATTTCAGTTGCCCTCGGATATTTCATAACTTTAAATATTTTATAACAAATTAAATGTTAATTGTGTGCTGTCCAGGGGAGAAAATCATTGTGGTATTCAATTAACATTTAATATATTAGCCATCAAATATTTAAATAGCCTCTATCCAATGGGTGTATTTCTTCTGCATTATCTGACTTAGTTTCCCACAGAACTTTTCACCAGGATGCAACAGCAGAATAACTTTAAACGGGTAGGAAAAAAAATGACATATCTGCCTGTGTTTTCTTTCTTTTGAAGTTTTTCAACATAATACAGAAGGTCTGGATACTTGTGTGGGGCAGAATCAGCAAGCTGGTAGCCCCTGCAGTATTGCTTTGCCGTTCTGCTGCCTCACCCCAGCTACAAGTCATGACATCTTTGAGAGGGTGCCTAGAGATCTCTTGATTTTACAGTTGCCTGCTTAAGTCACTTCAGGGCCTCTTCATTGTGCTGTGCGTCAAAATCAGCTTCTGTTCTCAGGGCCCTACATCTCATGGCTCCTGCTTATGTTTCCAATTTGGGTTGCTTTTACATTTTCTCCCCTTGATCTGTCCTCAGTGATCACTTCTTTCAACTTCTTCCTTCACTGACAGGTTTGTCTTCTTCCCTGTTACCCTCATGTGCTTTCAGTACCTTGCTATAAGGTCTGTTCATCAAGCTGCTCATTTATTCTAAAAGTAGCAGACCTTCTCCCCATCCTCCAAAACGAAATACTAAAGTTTACTCGCTACAATAACAAAACATATGTGTCTGTGGGGAAGAGGTGATAAAATCATTACTTGTAAAGCCTACACATAACAGATGTTGCCTGGTAACTAAGGGCAGGATGAGGCTGGTTCTGTGGAGCAGTGTGTATGCAAGATGCGCTGCCTGACTTCACAGGGTTAATATACAAAATAGAGACTGTGGGACAGGCATTGCCTGGGAGAGCTGTTTCTGGTGCTAGACTGATCTGGTAAATGACTTTGGGGGTCTGGTGTTAACGGGCTGAATATGAAAACTTGGGATATTGTTCAGGGACTTCAGAGTACGAATCAGGTGGAAGATTTGCCCAGTGTCTTTTGTTTTGCGAGGTGCTTCATCTCAGCGGATGGATAGCCATGTTTGCAAAAGTTGGCCCTGGTACTCTCAGTACAGTGGTCCCCTTGAGAAGTGGTGCTACTGATTGTAAGGAGCTGGGTCACATTAGGAGAACTCTTCTAGAGCCCTTCAAATGGAAAATCCTGTCTGGACTATGACTACAAGCCAATCATGTGGTCCTCACCAAGGTCCCGGATATATTTCCCACATTCTTTGGATAAATCTATTTCTTATCTGGTTTTCAGTCTCTCACTCTGTTTCAAGGTGTGATGCTTGCATATGTTTCCTGGCTGGCTTGGCAGAGCTGAACTTGGTATATTGTGCCTTGCTGCAGAGCCCTCAGCAAAATGGATTAAGGAAATGTATATTGGTATACTTATTCCAGGTCTTCTTTCAGTTTTGGGGTCCACAGATCAAAAGCTGAAAATGGTGATGTCAACTACAAGAAAATTTTGGGGCTGGGACTATTCTCATCTGCAGAAAAGGCATTGACATTTCTATCTATTTAGCTTATCAAAGTGAAGGATCTTGATTGTGGAATAAAGCCAACAGGGAAAGAATTTGTCTGATCTAAGACAGCTCTTCAGCGCTCAGACATGTGAAGGGAACTGAGAACAGGAGACGAAAGCTAGACGAACTGGGAATGGAAATAAGGCACAGCAGAGTAATGAGCTATAGGAAGAGATCTGTGAGAAGCAGGGGATTTCACCAGCACTCAAGTCTTCAGTCCAGCCCTGTCAGCCTTCTCCATGGGCTGCATGGTGTGAAGAGAAGTTGTGAGTGTGATGCAGGAACTATAGGTGGAGACTATGACCTGTGCTCTGCGGTGGGTCGGAGTAGCCCTGGTTGCTTTTATGGTCTGTATTTGGTTTATAAATTATGATAGCAGTAGCTCTGTGGCCTGCTTCTTCTGTTCCTGGCATGATATGGGGACATAAGGGCATAGAGATTTTCTGAGGTCGTGGACCTTGGTTTGTTGCGATAATACAATACTCTGAATATTTACCACCAGAATTTGCCAGCTTTCTTGCTGGTCAGGTGTGCCAGAGTTGAGACAGCCAAATGCTACCTACTTTAGGCCATATCTAGGTGTTCATGTTTTCAGCCCTTTAGTCATCCAGCACCAGAGACCTGTGCCCAGATGGTGGCAGCCATGCTAGGGGGCAAAGTTCTTTCTGTGTTTATCTTGGCCCTGTCTTGGCTGTGAAGTTGACCCCTCTGACATTTACTGCTGTGCCTGCCTACCCTTCCACGGACGAACAGGGTGCTGAAGTGGCCAGAGAGTGGGATCTGGTCTCGTTGCAAGAGCCCACAGTGTAAAACACTCTTATGTGAACACAGCTAATCTGAGGTTAACTCCCTTTGCCTCTCCTTCTCTTACCTCTACAATAGATTGCCCACATATCTTCCTGATGGCCTCTTTAAAGCAGAACAGATCAATTATATGGAAATATATATGCACTACTCTGAAATAACAAGCCCTTGGAAACACCACACTGAGTCTGCGATGCTGTTTGCAGAACATGGAGCTAATTGGTGTGAAACTGCTATTTACAAACAGTTTATCTCCTTGCCTGTAGGTTTCTGGGAGGGAAAGAATAGGGGTGTCTGAAAGGAGGGGGTTGCTCTGTGCAAAAAGAGCTGTTTCTGTGAGAAATAGAATAGCAGTGGCTATTCTGGCTTTCACACAGTCAGGCATGTTTCTTCTCTGGACTCAAGTCCTAACTCTTTTACCCGCCTGTGCAGTACTATATGTGTTATTCCATTTTCTTGAGATCTAGTACTTTGGTATCTGTGTGTATGAAGAAGGCTTAAGATGGCTTTTAGAAGCTCAAGAACTTCTTAAAGGCTTGAATAAATATAACTTCAGTGTCTCATCTCTCTCTCGCTCCTCTGATGGGACGTGCTTGGCACCGTCTCTGTCTCATCCCTTGTAGGGTGGAGCAGGAGTTTAGAAGATCATAGTATATGCTCAGTACTCTTTCCCACTGGGAATGGGGGGAGTAAGATTTGAGATTTAGAATATAATCAGAGAACTGAGAATTGGGAATCTTGCTTGTTTGGAGAAGGTACTTGTGGGGAAGGGTACTTAAAGCCATGCTGGCTTGCCAGCTAGATCTCATCACTAAAGCTGGAGAAAACATTTGACACTGTTTTGGGGCAAGACCAGGTCGCCGAAGGAGCAGTCATGAGAACTGCTGTAACAAGTTGTGTGTTACTTCTGTAGGTCTCTGTGTGTTGGAAACAATGCAGGCCATTTCCTGGTGACAGATAAAATCTTTCATACTTTCAGGAGCCCTTGCCAGAATTTGACCTCATTGAGAGGAAGTGCAGTTGGTCCCTGGCTTTCCCTTCATTTATCCCTTATTCCTCAGACTGTGGAAAGCAGGCTGGGAGAGCCTCTAGTCTGTTCTCAGTAGGGAAATTTCCAGTTTCCTTTAGTGTACTTTCTTGCCTTGTGGTTAAAGAGATGGGAACCCTTTTTTTTTAAATGTTCATGGCCTTGAAAGATGAGTCTTGCTGCGTAATTTTATCTGTTTTTCTGAGATTTGAGGAATGAGAAGAGTAGACCATAGATCTATGGGGATGAGTGTGAGAAAAATGGTGTCCAATCCTCTAAAGTGTGCTGTAGTTAGAAGAAAGATTAAATAGCACATTCATATCTCGTGTATGGATGTTAGCGAGACAGGTAGAACTGCAACCAGGGTGCAGGGCAGGCCAGTAAAGCTGCTATCCCCATTGCTGGCAGCTTTGGGGCTGCATCTGCTTCCCCAGTCTCATCTGTCGTTCTCTGAGGCTGTTCCTGTGTTTGCTTTTTCCACATATGGTTCAGGCTGGCTGTCTGCTCGATCACCCTTTCACTCTCTCTTGGTTTGGTGTTGGTGGTTCCAACCACCACTTTTATTTCAATGCCTTCACTCCTGAGGAAGGGATCTAGGGATACTTCCCTCATGCATTACAGCACTCCCTTTGCTGGAGTGACGTTCATTGGAGACAGACACTGGTTTGGCTGCAATGACCTGCACTGCTTTTTTGGTTTTGATCCTGTCCTGCTTCCTAAATGCATCCTTTCAGCCTATGCCACCTCTTTTCCTCAAATTTTTCACAATATTAGCACAACCTTTCCATCCAGTGATGATGGGGAAGCCCACTCTTTTTTTTTTTTTTTTTTTTTTTTTTTTTACCTGGACTGTGGAGGGGGCATGGCTGGATTTATACCTCAGTCAAGTTTCACAGCTGTATCCATGTTCTAAGCCTAACCTAATAGGCTCTCAGCTGTGAGGACACTTTGTCCCATCTTTGATTTGTCTTTTAGGCTGCATGGTCCACAGCAGAATTGTGCCTTTCCACTCTGTGCAGCATCTGGCAAACTGAAGGCACCTGGCATACTGTCAGGACTCAACAGAAATTAAATAGTAGTAATACAAAGGTACCTAGAGAGATTAGAGGCGTGGTACGAAAACAAGGGAAGAGTCAACTTGGCAAAAATAAAAGTTAATGCACCTGGCAGTGATGGGACTATGGGAAAATGGAGCCCTCTATGAATATTTGAAGTGTGCAAACACCAAGTGGAGAAAGATTTAGTTAATGTCTGTTGGGCAGAGCTAGCAGTGATGGGAAGAAATACAAATCAGGAAACTCTTATGGTGAAGCTCACTGAGCTATTAAATAGTTTCCAAAAGGAAAGGCTAGGAGTTACTTTGGCTGGAATGCAGTAAAAATACTATAGCACACTGACTGAAATTCTGGGACCACTTAAGTCAGTGAGGAAATTTGTTCTGACACAACCAAAGCCAAGATTCCCTCCCCAGATAAACGTGAAAGTGAATTGGCAGAAAAATTGACCTGTGATTGAGTGTTTGCTGTTTTCAGAGCTGTTTTGATAGTTTCCCACCAATGCAATATATAATGGTGGCTTCTGAGAACACATAAACATAAAATACCAAGTATGGCATTGTGTATAAATAAGACCAGTGTTTTACAGTTCAAGGCATTGTTATTCTACATGATCACAGCATGCAAACATCTGCAGAGTATGCAAATAATATATGAAGGTATTTAGTATGAGCACCATATAGATTCTTGGGGAGTTGATAGGCAACAGTGGTTTTCAATCTCTTTTAGTTTGCAAATCCCTACAAATTTTCCTGAGACTGAGGACCCCTGAATGGTGAAGTAACATAGCAGTCTCTCTTCTTTATTTTTATGGAAACTGTAAACATATCTCGTGGACCTCTAAGGGACAAAAATCAGAATGTGAAAATTCTGGCAGGAAGATATCTGGGTTGTATTCAGATGTGATAGGTGTTTGTAAGGCAATTTTACTTGGCTATATTTTGATGTAACTACTGTTTTGTGGGTTTTCGAGTGCAACTCTTCCACTGTTGGAAAGCCTTGCTCTGTATAAAGAAGTCAATGCTTACTGAGAGCAACCTGAATTTGCTTGTTTTTTTACAGAGTCTAGACCGAGTGTCAGCCTAGACTTTACCTTCAACAGCAGAGTTAGATGAAAGCAGCAGCCAGTCTGGATGAAGGTCAGTGATCTCAGCTGCTCATCACCAGAAGATCCCCCTTTGTTGTCACAGCTAACTTCTTGGCAAAACTGATAGCTGGGGTGTGATTATTCCTGTCTCTGTGTCAGGACATCAGAGATGACAATTACAGCAATGGATGAGTTGTTGGTCTTATTAACTTTTTACTCCCTGGCTGCAGCCCACATAAGATGTGTGGGTTGAACACTCCAGCTGAACACAGTTTTGTGATTTTTTTTTTCTCCCCTCTGCCTGCTAAATAAGTCTTTGATGTGTAGTGGTCTTGAGTGAGTTCCCCATTCCCATGTGAAAGTGGAAACAGCAGGTAGGAAGTAGCAATTGAAAACTCCTGGCCTGGAGAGATCAGAGTATGGTCTGCAGCTTTTGAGGGACATCATGACAGATGGCAACAGAAATGGAAATTTTGTCCTGAAGGCGGTTTTGACATTTCAAAATTTTATGTTGTCAAACTGGGATGAAAGCCCCAGTTGGGTTACTGGCTTAATTTGTGAAACACGCATTCAGTATTTTTAGTTTAATTGCAACATAAATATTTTAAAGGTATCTGAAATACTTTGTGAAATATGTATTTACACTAAAAGGTGTTTTGATAACACTGAGTGACTCTTTCTATGGCCAGTATATTCATGCAGGCACTGCACAGCTCAGTTATGTCAGATCTCCTTTTCTGATAGAAGACTATGCTGTTTTTAAGATTTCAGCTAAGAAATATAAAGCTCCTGCTCCCTTGAGAAGAGAAATACTAAACACATTACACAAGGAGAGGCTTTAGCATTCTAATATCATACTTACCAACTCAAAATGAGAGTATTTAATTTTTTCTTTAATATGACACCTATTCTTACTTTTTAATGTCATTCTACTGTCTCAAAATATGACACCCTCTAATTTAAGGGACAAAGTCCTAAGAAATGCTAAAAGCTGCATATTGAAATGTAAAAAAAATTACACTGGAAATGAGGCAGCTTTTTGCAGTGGCAGTGCTTTGGCCATGGAAGTCTACTGAGGAGATTTGTTTAATTCATCTTCCTCTGGGATCATTCTCTTGAGTTTGGGTATCTTTGCAACAGATATTTTCTAGCGTGTCCTCATGTCTTGAGTTTGATTTTATTTGCTTGCACGTGGTGGTAGAGGAAGGTGAAGTGCCCTCATCGCTGACACTGTCTGAAATTCAAATGTCTGTGTAAGGAAGGGAGCCCGCACTAACATTTAATGGCCCAGTGTCCCACTCTGACAGCATAATGGTGATGAGCAGGTTCGAACTGCTCTAAAACATCATCATGGAGACGAGGGGGAGAGGTGAGGTTACCAGCAGAGCTTTTATGGTAAAAAGCTCTTACTGCTGTGGAATTAATCTTAAGCTTGAAGTTGTGATATGGCTGTTTCCTGTGCAGAGCACAAAATAAGGTAGGGAAGGGCAAGGGTTTTCCTGGACTGGCTGCCCAAATTTCTTTACAGCTGGGAGGCCTGCATGGAGGTCTTCTCTTGCAGCGGGAATGATCACAGCTTGGCTAGTTGAACTCTTTGATTTGTTAGTCATTACAGCTCTGGATCACGTAAGTATTTGAATTTTGCCAAGGCAACAGAATATATTCTCCTTCTGCTGGACAAGGTCAGATAGCTACTTGGCCTTTTCTCCTTGGAGTGACCTTCAAGATTAAACTGCATTACGTATTTCCACTGTTATATCTTTTCACCAATTCAAAATTACGTTACTCTCACAAATTAACTGAGTCCCTGCCCCTGTCCTTGCCCCTGGCTCCTGATGGATTTTATCATTTAATGAAGCCAGATTCATTTTTTCCCCAAGTTTTATCATTTATTATTAATTTTAAACCTTTTTTTTTGGGTTCAGAGAGATCGTGAGGTTGCACAGTAAGGCTGTGCTGTATTTATAAACCTGCTAAAATTTACAAGCAGAAGGTAGTGTGCACATAACTACATTAGGATATCAGGAAACACTACAAAATAATTATATTGTGTATTATGAAGATACAATATTAACTTCTTAGCTGGGAATGGAAAGACAGCTTCCTTTGTACAAATTATTGTTGTTATTTGCATTGTAGTTGAGCCCATAACATGAGTTGGGCTCAGAGCCCCATTAGGTGAGGTGTTAGGTAAATTTTGCAGAGAGAGAGGGAGAAGACTGCTGATGTGCTTTGCTCTGTGGAAGTGCTGATGAATTGCAATCATGGAGACTAATTAAAGCATCTGGATGGATAGATAAAATGGACATAAACCAGATTTAATTGATGGAGAGCTGAGGAGGGTTTGACAGTTAATTAATGTTTTTAATCAGTTGTGGATTTACAGGAGGAAAGGGAAAGGAGGAGGCTGATGGGGTCTTAGCCCTTGCTGATAGCAGTACCTTTTGTATGGGAGTGCCTGGTGTCACACGGAGAGAGAGTGTTCAGACGCCCATCTTTTCCTCTCCACTCTCATCATAGATGCACTTGACCTCAGTGCTTTTTATGTACATATTTTCCCCACCTCTTAATTTGCTGATCCCTTATAGTTTTGAAAGATGTCCAGCCACCTTTAGGAAATTCCCATGTCTAGATCCTCACAATGCACATCAGATACAGAAATAGAGCAAGGCCCTACGGGTTTGCAGACCATAGTTTGAAAACCACTCGTCTGAAAAATGGGAAGTATTACACATACTCTGGGTATAGCTCTTAATGTTGTTCTGCCATTTGTGTGTTGTAAGTCCTGAAGATTTGTCTCTAGACTGAGGTCTGTTAAGGTGAAGGATATAGTGAGTAAGAATACACATGGTCTCCAGGCTTTCAGTGAAAAAGTTATTAACACTCTGCACCGGTGTGAATGGGGAGATCTGTATTTTTAAAGGGCTTTTCACAAATTACAATCTTCCCAATCTCCAATAGGAGCGATGGGAAAACCATTGCAGCAGGTATTAATGCAAGAGTGTTTAATCTTATCCTTCCAGAATTCATAAACTGAAATGGGTCTTACATACGCTAACATACTGCTGCCAGTGCCAAGCTGGGTTTTTGGAGATATGCACGCACACCTGAGAGCTTTTTCCATTGTTTGTCATTTTCAGAAGAATGCTAATTTTCAGTGGAAAAAGCCCAGTATTGATTCCAAAGGGGACATGCAATCAATATCAATTGCAATGTGGCAATTACATGCATGACTCCAAGTCCTGGCTGGTACTGACATGGCCCCAAAACTGCTTCATGAGGGTCTGCAGTACTGCCATGCTATGGGGACCAGCAGAGGGATAAAAATGGGAAATGACTTGCCCCAGATCTCTGTTACATACAGACTGCGAGGAGGGGCAAGATCCAAACAATTGGAATGCACCATGCACTGTGGAAAGTCCTTGCTATTCAAACCTAGGGTGGCCTGAACCTTCAGTGCTCCTCTGTGACTTGCAGAAGGGCATTGCAGAGATGCTGGACTGGAAGACAGTGCATCTCACTGATACAGGCTTTATCGTTCCGGGGCCCTGTTGTAACAACTGCACAACACTGTACCAAGCTGAAGTATCATATCAGCAGGAGATAACCTGGGGAAGCCTAAGATGCCTTTGCAGAGAATAAGGGTAAGAGAAACCATTAGATGTCTAGAGCCCTTTTTATGACAATCAGCCTTTGTCACTAAGGGAGAGCTGTATGTGGGTGGCACTTTATCCAGCAACTGTGCTTTCAATTTCTGCAGCTTTGTGTAAAGACTTAATCTTGTGCCTGCTCTCACTGCAGAAGTTGCTTTGATTGTGTGTTTGGGACTGAACCAATGATTCCAGCAGCTTGCTCTGCAATTGGGCAGTGCTCAGAGGTGATATAAATGATGCTCTGTGTTACCTGGCAGCAACTTAGTGTAACTTACAGGAACGCACAGTCAGGGAATAAATGATGCAGGAGTGAAGGCAGCTCAGTGAAAGGTGTAAGACAAAGTGAGGGTGGGAGGTTCTTTATCTTAATTCTACTTGGTAGTTGCTTTTCTATCTACCCAGTTCTATTGGCCTGTAAATTACAACTACTTATCAACCAGAGGTAAAATGCAATATCATTTCAGTCACTTTGAGTTTGACCCAAGGTGTTTATATCCATGAAAAAAAAATGAATGATTGCCACTTATTTATTTTTACAGAAATGATAGGCCATTGTGCAGGAGAAATCAGCCTCAGCTGACATTCACAGCTGTTCTTTTATGTGGGAGGCAAGCAAAGTGAAAATAGTATGCCACTCATGTTTCTGTTGGACAGTATTTTGGAATATACAGTTAATCTGCTCAAGGGGGAAAAAACATGGGGAGAATGCACTGCTTAGCAATAAAATACATCAATACACCCAACATCACCACATCAATATACAGTGATTAAATTTACAGCTCTAGCTTCATAGTTGTTCTGCCTGAAAACCCCCAGGGTGGCCTCAAAGTCCTCTGCTTCTAATCCAAACTGGTGATGCCGGGGTGCTTCTGTCATTCCAAAACCCCCCAGTTTGCTTCGTGTAACAACAGATTTCTCACATATCCAAGTTAAATACAGGAACATCAGAATTCTTCCCAGGAAAGGCTCAATTAGGGAGGGTCTCCCATCCTTCAGCGATCCTAAGCAAAAAAAGGATTAAAGGGCTTAAAGTGAGTATCCTTAAAGCTGAGAGAGGCAGGAAGCAACTATTCTCTGCCTGTTGAGGCTTCTTTGTTTCATCTGTTGGGGATTTAATACCTGCTCCAGAGCTACAACAAACATCAACACTTTCAACCAAGGCTCCTGCTTTTTTAGATATTTTAGTTTCTGGCTGCACTGGCTGAGTTACGTGATAGCTATATTCAGGCCAACTGTTAAAACCCTTAAAAGTAAGAAATGTGCCTGATATTATGGGAATTAATTTTAAAAAGGATGACGGGGGTGGATCAACAAATGGACTAAGACTTTTCCAGGGCTACCAAAGTCTGTCTGTGGAAGTGTCATATGCCTCAGTGCTCTGATTTTTTCTTCTATGATAACTGTTTCTTTCCCATGGCTGTAGATGGATCCTGGGTCTGACAGCTGTGTATCCTAGACAGTTTGAGATTCATGTCAGCCTCTTGAATTTAGATACCATAATCAGTGAAGTCATTGTAGCCTCTGGTATGTAGCTGGACACTCAAAATCAGGTTACTACCAAAAAAAAAGAGAAAAAAAAAATACTAGCCTGAGATTTCAGTGGGAGAAACTTGTCAATGTGGCAGTTCAAAAGCATTTGGGCTTTATCTGAAATTGTGAGGAAAAGTCAGGAGGTGAGTTAATTACCTACACAGACTCTGACTGGAATAAATTCACCCTGAGAAGGGAGAGCTCTAGGACTCCATCCTGTACATTACTCATTAGGTCTATGCCTAGAACAACAGTTCGGAGGGAATATCCTGGTTGCCTTATCCATGTCATGGATCTCTTTGTGGTCTTCGATTCAGGGCTGCTTCAAGCGTTCTAAAAATGTCAAAACAGAAGATTGTCCAGAGGTTCCTTAGCCAGTGCAGCGCCCCCCCCCCCCACAC
>VYZQ01033774.1:0-16743 GCA_013400655.1 Mystacornis crossleyi | reverse complement strand
TACGCCCCCCCCCCCCCCCAAAAAAAAAAGGTGCTTTCAAAATAATATACTGGAAAAGGAGGTTTGTGCCTGTCGCACATGAAGAACAATTTCTAAATCTTCTGATCAAAAATGAGTTTGCCGTAAACAAATTCCATCTATACTGACTTTTAAAAAGCACCCACCACTAAGAATCAAAGCAAGGAAGGATCTTATCTATAGATATACATTCATGCATTGTTTAAAGAATTAAACACAAGCCAAAATAGGTGTTCTTTGAGGCAGAGGCAAGTTTTCTGCTTGAAAGCAGCAATAAGCTTCTTATTGTTTACTAAATATTTGTACTGGATTTTCAGCATACAGAGAGATCACAAGCAAGAGATACAAGCACAAAACAAACAATAAAGTGAGAGCGTACAACAGAAAGCTACGCAAATCATCATATTACAGGATTTTCCAAAGCACAAGTGATTTTCATGTAAGAAGCAAGTCCTATGCTGTATGAGATAAAGAAATGTTTAGCATAAATGTGCATTGCTGATACTGATAGCAGAAATGGGTGTTAGAATGAGCTGACCAAATTTTTCTGCCTATTTTCATACCGCTGGAATTTTTCCAGTATCTTGTTAGCTTGCAGTTCCATAATTCTATCTAAAGAAGTTTTTGTTGGGCGATGACTTGTCAATCTTCTTGATGATGCTGAGCCAAGGAATGAACTGGCACTCTCCCGGGTGGTTCAAGAGGAGGAGGAAGCTGAAGTCACACTTCCCTCCCTGCCCTATGCGGGCTTGTAGCTGTGCCCTTCTAAGTGCACCCCTTATTGCGGACTGCTTGTCTTACTTGATAGTCATGGTCCGGGCTGTGCATTATTGGGTCTGCAGATCACCAGGCTTTGGGAAAATGGACTGGAAAACAATGTGTTCATCAGAGTACTGGGCACATAGATATATATGGCTAGCTGCACCCAGCACACAGGACTTTAATACTCTCAGCTGTCCTCTGCTCCCTTGTTGGAGATGACTGGAGAGTTGGCAGAATGAGACATGTGCCTGTGCTCCAGTGGTTGCAGCTCTCATCTGATATATTAGCACAAACCCACCCTTCATTGGCAGTTTATGCTAATACACCAGCCTTAGCTAGAGCATTCAAGGTGCAGACACATGTTTCTTCTGCTTTCCCTGCTGTTGGGGAAGTAACTTCTGGCAGAGGAACGGGGTAGACAGCTGGGGAGAGGTAACATCTTAAATCACATCAGCTAGTGTCTTTGGAGCTCGTCTGTCAAATACATTTGCACACTTGGAATGGGTGCAAATCGACTCTGTTTTGCCTGGGACCATCCGTCATGTTAAGGAGGACAGCCTGGGACAAGGGCATGAAGCTTCATGATGGAGTATGTCTGCTTTCATGTTGCGTGTGTGTGTTACTCCTTACCACCTTTCCTGTCCTTGACAGGGCCTGAGGTCCCGAGGCTTGGCGACTTGCTGCACCCCTGCCAACCAGTGAGTGAAGGCTGGGCTGCAGAGTCAAGCCCTGGCCCACAGCAGTCCCTGCTGCTCAGCTGTTAACATTTCCCCCCCCATGGTTTCAGAATGTGTCAGCGGGCATTCCCACTGGTAATGCCTGCCCGTGATCCAGGAGATGGCAAACACAGAGCCTGGAATGTGCTCCTTGAGGACGTGTTTCAGGCTGAGCAAAGGGGCTACTGTGGGAGCTGCCTCTGGAGGGTGGGCATAACTATCCAGCACATCTACCAAAACTATGGCTTGTGGGATTAGGGAGCCCAGGATTTGGATGGATGTGCCTGGCAAGATCACTTCTCTTGCCTTCAGTTCTCGCAAGGTTTTCCTGATGGCATCTCGCACCAACTTGTGCTGTAGCTTCCTAGATAAATTCATGCTCAATTCTATCTCCGCAATTTCCATATCATGTTTATTCAGAATAAGTTGTTTTTGCTTCTCTCAGCCCTGCGGGGTTAACCTGTCTTATGAAATTCAAATGTCCTCCTCTTGCTTTCCGCCTTGTAACACTTCTTTCTTTTCCTCCCACCTCTTTGTTGGCTTCATGGACTGTGCTAAGCTTGCGGGAGATAGCAGAGGGCTGAGAGGGAGATGTCTGCCCTAGACAGCTCCAAAGCCAAATCCAGCCCCTTCAATATGGCCTGCATTCTGCTTGATTGTGCAGTACTTTTGAGTACCAACAAAGCTGAGCACCCATTACTGAGCAACCTTTTTTTTTACGATTCCACTCTGAGGAATAATACACCAGTGGGCCAAAGATCTAATACAGAAAGCTTTAAGAAGATAGGAATTTCTCCATCAGCTCAGCAGTTTTCAGAGTTGTACTAAAGGAGGCTTCCTATTTAAGGGAGTATTTTATCTCTCTGTTAATGCCTAATGTGTTGAATTGTTATACAGAGTTTTGCTATCACAAAATAAGATGATAATGACAATTTCTGCCTGTGTAGCCAATGATTCTTTGTACTACTTATAGATTCTTTCATTCAAGGATCTTAAAGCTCTTTATGCCTTAGCTCTTTAAAGGACCCTATTTGCTTAGACATCCAAATCCCACTAGCAAAGTGCTTAACTCACAGTAGATATTGTAAAATATTAAACATTTGAAAAATTCCAGCTGATGTCTATTAACAAGTAAGTTAAAAATTGCATTATTCCCCCTCATAACAGCATAGGGGGCTAATAACACATGGAGAATCAGGGTTCCAGAATGTATTTGTTTTGATTTGCAAAGGGAAAGATGCTGGATTTGGGCTATCTCCATGTTACTTTATAATGCATTACATGTTGGAAGAGCATGATGTGTCCTGCAGGGGAAGCAAGGTGATAGGAGTGCTCTCACAAGCTGTCATGCATCACAACAGAGTTAAGCCAGCCAAGGAGTATGAACCAGTGGGAAGAACAGTGGCCTTGAACCCCAGAGGTACAGCACATGACACAATTGTTGTGTTTGCTCCAGGCTTGGCTTCAAAGGAAATGTTTTGGTTTTTCTTTTCTGTTAGACAACCTTTTTTACCCCCTCCCTTGGAATTTCTTCGTGTTGGTAACATCAGGCTTTGACTTTTACTAGGCTGAAGGAAGGAAAAATACATTTTTTCACACTAGTAGACATGTCATTTCTAGCCCAGCTCCTTTAGCAGGTCCTGGGTGATTTGAGCATGTAACATGAAAATGTTCTAAAAAGCAGTACAAATAGTGAGCTAGGAAAATGAAGAGACAAGACCGAGTGTCTTAGCAAAAACTTTTAAGTTACTTGTCACTTTTCCACTGTGTGAAGAGGCCTTGGCACAAGGCAAACACGACTAAATGTAGCTGCAAGTAGTGTTAGTATGACGTGTGACTGCAAAGAATCCGAGTATTCCAAACGTTAGCAAGGAGCTTTACTGCTTTATTTGCAGTCATACACAACGCACAAATCCTCATTTACACAAGCAGCATGCTGAAGGCAGTCTTTCCCTGTGCAGCATAGGCTGTGACCTTGCCAGATGCTGAGGTCATACAGCTGCTCTAGCAGGTATTTAGCAGCCTACAAGGTTACGTTTGACAATTGCACCCCGTGCCCTGCTGTCTGAGTGCTCCTGCATGCTGCACTCGCCTGCCTCCATGGATAAACCTCATCTACGCTGACTGCGAGATTTAAGTTTTTACCTGGAAAAGACCAAAGGTTAATGTGGTAACAAAGCAGAATGGTTGTTATTTGGAGTAGATAACAAATAGTTCTGTCCCCTCTGGTGCGTTGCTTTAAACGTCTTGAATGAAGGGGAAATAGTGAAATGGTATTCTGTAGGTATGCAGTTTGAGTTTGAGTGGTTCATCTGAATCAAAATTTTTACATTTCCAGGGGTTTTCTATATCCTGGATTCTTAAACAAGCATGAGACAGGCAACCATTCTGTCTGCCTGCATGTCAACCTGTCAGTTCTGATCTTTTCTGGTACCAGCTGGCTGCTTTTAGCCATGTTTCGTAACAGGATAGGTGATTTAAAAAAAAAAAAAAAGTTCCTTTAAGTACCAAGGAAATTAGTGGCTGGGCTAAGGAAACAGACTTAAATGAGTGCCCTCTCTGGGAGGAAAGACGATGGTGAGAGCTGAAGTGTAACTTGCCCAGTGTGGCCTGTCAGCTGGCTGATGAGCATGTGCATAGCTGAGAGCAAACACAGCATGAGCTGCCTCTTGTCCTGGCTTTGGTCAGGTAACCATGGGGATGCTCCACGCAGGCAGCAGGGGCTGTTGCTAAATGGACTTAGATACCAGAACATTTTCATCACAGATATATGCATTTTTATGAGTTACACAACTCCTCTGTTCAGTGGGAGAGATGACGCAGCCCAGGAGAGAGTGTGGATGGGTCAGTGTAGCAGCTCCAACTGTGCCGTGCATATTCCCAGTGCTCAGTGGTGGGGCCCCTTGGGCTCTGTCCATAGGTGTCTCTGGGTGCTGTCAGATGTAATTTTTGGTAGAGATTAACCAGTGTTTGATTAGTCCATACAAATTCCCTAAATGTACACCTGTCTATTGCCACTTGCTGGTGCCACCAATCTGCTCATCTGGACAAGTGGTTCTTTCCTCTTCTTAAACTGAAGTTATGCCCTTATCCCATAAGGTTAACTAAAGTTCCTGTGCCAACATCACTGTCAGCTAGGCCTAACTTATGCAAGTTGCTACAAGGAAACACAGAGAGAGAGTACAGGTAAGGTATGTCCATAGGAGAATAGCTGGAGAAAGACTCCGTGACTTTGGGTTATGTGGGACGTGGGACCAAAAACGTGGGAAATGAGAATTGCTTTTGCTCTTGCCTGCAAACAACTTGTTAATTCCAATGTTCTTGAGGAGCAATATGCACTCAAACCACTGCTATGTGCCTGCAACCTTAAATTCACCTTAGCGAAGTTTCTCTGTGTGCATTGGTTATTTATTACTGCTAGAGCACTGTGGATGCCCAGGGGATTTCAGTAGCATGGGGATATGATTACACTCAATAATAAAAATAATGTGCTGTAATAAATCTGTCATTTAGGGTAGAAAATATTGACTGTTAATAAAATTACCTGTAGTATGGACTAAATTATTTTAGAACTATTAAAAATTCCAATTGCCAGTTTCATGGAGATGCAATTCCTTTTACTGTGGGTGGAGGAGCTGATGGGTAGATGGAAGAGGTGGAAAAAGGAGGGTGACTGCAAGACAGGGCCTGAAACTGTCACAAGGGAATTGCAAGGAATGGCAGTGGCTGTGTAGTAGAAGGTCATATTCATGGTGGGGAGAATAATCACATTTTTTGAGGGCAACAGTCAAAATTAGGCAAAGTGCCAAGCATGGAACATCCTTGGATCAGAAACATTCTTAGAGTGTGATTGAGGAAAGAGTTGGGAGAGCCTCTGGAGGGTTTGGTGTCAAGGTTAGGCCATCTTCAGTCTCCTCTGAGTTTCTTTACTGACTCAGCAGGGGACGGGGAGTGAAGAATTTAGTCTTAATGGGTCAAACCTGTTAAAACCAAGCCTTGTGGGGAGAGGCCATGCAGAATAGTAAAGAAAATGAGAGAACCAGAGGCACAGTGTGGGGCCAGGTGGGAAAAGGATTTGGTGGGGAAAGTGGCCAAGAGCAGAGAGCATGACGGTTCTTGTACTTGGACTCAATGATTTGAAAAGTCTTTTCCAGCCTAAATGATTCTGTTATGCTACTTGTAGGGCTGCATGCAGCTTTCTGTTTCTGAGGGGTGGTGTTGCCAGAGAAGGGGAGGGGATGTGAGTGTCCTATTGCCGTCCCTGCTGAGAACACTGGGGTGGATGACAGAAGAGATGTTGGAGAGCCATCTGCAAGGAGAATTGAAAGGGAGCAGGAGGTCACTGGTGATTTGGCAGCAGGGAAGACTGGACCGTGTTATCCGCAGGTACTGAGCCAAGCAGCAGTCAGGGACAAAGCAGAGTAATTGCTATTGCAGAAGCGCCCAAAGGTGAGCAGGAGGTGTGGTCTGACTGTGTCTCTCGGTTTGACTAGGACTAATAAAGAGGGAATGCAACCAAAAAAGAAAGTGAGGTTAAAGAGTGTGAGAGGAAATGGACAAAAGTCTTTCCTCAGTGTCTCAACACAAGAAATATAGGAAATGACTAAGCAGGAAGATTTCATGCATGAAAACAATGATGATTTAGTTGGCATTACAGAAAGCGGGTAGGATAAGGCATGTGACTGGAATATCAATAAAGGAAGATACAATCAACAGCAGAGGGAAGAAAAAAAACTAGGGCAGAAGAAAATGAGGCTGTATAATGATGGATCAAAAAGGTAATTCAGATTTTTTTCTGAAGCAATTTTTTTCCCTTGTGTAGAACTTCTGACCTGACATTCCCATGTGAATAAGGCCCACTATATTTTAGGATAAAAAGTTAGGCCATAAAAAGAAANCATAAAAAGAAAGCTTTATGTTTTATTTTTTTTTTAAATGAGATACTCATTAAAAACATGTTTCCTTTTTAAGTGATCCTGTAAGCGTGATCTCACTATTACAGCATGATTAACAGAGGGTCAGTGTGATTCCAGCAGATATAGGGCAAAAAAATGTGTCACCCTTTGAAACAGTGAGTTGGGGCTTCTTCTAACCTTTTGAAACAACCAGGATAGGATAAACAGCCCAGCTTATCCCTTCCTCTGCAGACTGATCTGGGACTGGGTAGGAATTGGGATGTTTCTACCTGTTCCACCCTCTGACTATGTGAGCTGGTCAAGTCACTGCTGCTTTTAACATGATTGGATGGTTCTAATGTTGCTGGTAAGATTCACTGCCTGCTCTGAGGATTCATTAGGAAATGTTTCCAAAATTCTTTGACCTTCCGCAATTATCATGGCGTGGTGGACATGTTAAATTTTAACCNGCAAAGAAACAGGCCATTGTTTCTTTTCATTGGCCACACCAATATAACAGTTGCACCTGCAGAAAACCAATGAACTTTCAGTACTGAAGTGTAGCAAAAATAAATAAGGAGATATTTTATGAAGTGGTCACACATCATAAAAAAAAAAGTTCAAAACTGAGAAGCCAGATCAAACTAGGAGATAATGGAAAAGCTTTCAGGTATTTTAAAATCAAAGCATGAGGACTTTTTAATTATTATTACTGAGAAACATATTGGGGAAAAATGCCCCACTGCTGGCAAAGAACTGTCTCCTCAGAGATGCTCATACCCTGAGTATCCAGGAATTTTTTTTTTTCAAAGAGATATTAAAATAATACTGTAAATGATTGAGCTGGTGGTCAGCTGGATGTAAGAAAGGTTGGGGAGGAGCAGCATCTGTGGTGGGATGAAAGTTATGGTAGAATTGTACTTGATCAGGCAAACACTGCCTGTGTAACTCAAGAGTCCACTTTTCAGGAGTCTGAAAGCTTCTGGAGCTATTGCCATATCCAAATTCATATCCCAATATAATGTTGCCCAGATCTGGAGGAATTTCTGCTGTCTGGACTTTTAGTTCAGTTTGCCTTAGAGGGGAGGCCAATCCCATAATTTCGAGGAGTTTTTTTGGCTGTAGTGACTTCAGTGTGCCCTTGCCAGGGGATAAATGATTCTCATTGCCCTGGTAGTTCTTCACTTTCTATTGCTGGGGAATCAGGCCCATGGTACTGGTTCTGACACAGCTCTAATAAGGATGCTAGAACTTTCTACAAACCAATTATGGAGTTGATAGAAATGAATGCAAAGCTGTCCTCTAGTATGCACTGGAGATGGAGCATAGGGAGGATGGGAAAATATTAAAAACACAGTCTCGTAAGCCCAAAGGCTAACAATATCAAGACAACTTAAAATACAAGGTAGATTAAAAAAATCCATTTGGCTGAAGGGAGGGTGTGTAAAGGAATTGTATAGAAAATGAACAAGCAAGGGAGATGGAATTTAACAGATAGCCAGCAGTGCACACCTCAAACCAGGGAGGGAAGGAAGAGAAGCCAAATCAAATCACACTTGCTTGAGGCAGGAAAGAAACAAGAAAAGGCCTTATCAAAACATCCAGAGAGGGAGAGGCATCTCAGAGTTTCCAAATGAGAAAGTGAGGCGGTGGGGAAGACAGGAGAGTGGCAGAGATTTTCAAACATTTTTGCTCAATTTTCTTTGCTTCAGATCACATAATTAATCCTCCTTCAGGGCTATTTTTCAATACCATTGACTGCTTAAGACATTTGCACCCTCTCCACCCTCTCTCTCCCTACCACCCATGGAGAGCATCTTGTGGATTAGCACCTCCTGAGAGGGTGCCCTGTTTGAGCCATGGAGCATTTGTTGGGTTTTGGGAGCAGCAGTCACAAGGAGAAATGCCAGAAGGTTGGAGCTGACATCTGCTAGTAGCCCTTGTGCCAGTCCTCTGTAGTTTATTCTGTTCCTCTGGAACGGATGACCTTCAAGGATCGGCAGGGCTTCTGGGCAGGTTCTTTATTTCTTCTGTAGGCAAGGGGAAGGAAGTGGATGACAGGCACACTATCTCTTGACTAGGAATACAGAGGAAACTCTATTTGGAGCATTTTCCTCTATCCTCAACATATATCAATATATAATATCTATCCATATATATCCCCTCAATGTATATATATATTTTTTTTTTTTCACAGAAAGGCAGCAGGGGAGCTTTTATCTCCCACCGATGAACAAGGGCCTTAGGACTATCCTTCTAAATTTCAGTGCCTGACCTCAGTGAGACAATTCAGGTGAGCCTGGTGGCACTACCTTGCTGAATAAGAGCCTTAGATGATAAAAGTGAGTGCAGGAGATCTGTTATGCTTCAGTTTCAGTGAGGCAGCTGAGATAATGTTGCATAATAGAAAGAAATGAGATGAATTCCTAGCTGATAAAACATGCCATCTGAGGGCTTGGCAGATGAGAAACAGAATGAAATCAATGGGTTAAAGTAGAATAAGAAAGGCTTTTGCAAACAGATCAGAGCAAAAAGTAACAGCAGGGAGAAAGTAGGTCTATTAGTAAATGAGGATGGAAAAGAAATTAATGATGGCTCGAAAATGGCTGAGATTGAGAAGATGGTTCTCTTTCACCCCAAAGCATCATGAACAAGATTCAAAAAATAAAAAGAACAGTTTGAAAATGTAAAGGACAAACTGTAAAATAGCTGTTAAAGAGTAGATATGGGAAGCTTGCAACAAGATAATGTTGTAGGTCAGCTCTTCTGGGCAAGACAGCATACCAGAATGTTTTAGCTCGACAGGACCCATCCAGTCCCAGCCAGACCCAGCTGGGATCATTAGGCAGTCTCCATAAAAGGCTCAGAACAGAGCTGGCAGATGTCTCGAGGAGATGATCCATTTTTGGAGGAATCCCAGATCCCAAGAGATTTGAAAGGAGCAGACAGGAGCCATAGCAGAATGGTTCTAGCTAAAACAGGGAAAAGATGAGAGTGTGCTGTGACAGAGAGTGGAGTTTGTTGGCAGGTCCTCTCAAGAGTGGAGGGACTGACCAGCTGCCTTATGTGCAGGCAAACAGCTGCACAACATGTGTGCTAGGATACTTAAAGTTGTTAACTTTGTTGCAATATGGCAATTATTTCTGAAAGGGCAGGCAGATTTGAGGAGATACTTAAAAGACTTTCTTTCTAAGAAAAGTCAGTGACCTGCAGAAAATAAGTGATCCTGTAAGTAACAATCTTTTCACTCTAATTTCTATCTCCAGCAAAATAATAAAATATTTGGAAAGTTACCAAGAAGTTCGTAGACAGTGGAACCATAAGCAATAGCAAGTGTACAGAGCAACTCCATGGCCAAACTAATGCACGTGCTTTTTGTAAAGAGTGTAAATATGGAAGACATCTATAACACGTGGATTGTTGAAAACTATCGGATAGCTTTAAATTCTGTATTACCTTACAGGAATTCAGAGAGGAATATTGGAGAGTGAAAACTTGGGAGCTTGGAAACATGGCTTTATTGAAATGACAGCTCATGCAGCTCCAAGGGAGGTATCCTTTTCCTGGCCTGACAGTCTTCAGGGAATTCTCCTATCTCTGCTCAAAATACAACCAAACACTCTTTGGAAGATCCCCGGTGTTACCTGGCAACTTTCTCCCTCTGTTCCACTCCTGGAAAAGTAGCACTGGAAGATTACTGAAGAGGTCCCCAAAACAGTCTTGCTAAATATGACGATACTGCTGTTGCTGTGCTTCCCTAGAGCAGACGCTTGTAACAAGCTCTGTGCTCTGAAGGCTTCTCCCGCATCAGGATTTTGAACGTGCATGGGAGACTTCTGAAAATGTTTTTACTTTCTCTTATAATCTTGACCTGCAAGCCACAGATGTTCCATGCAAAGCACGGTCGTCTGCGGCCACAATCCTTGGTTGGTTTGCAGATGATGCATGTGGCACTCGGATTGGGATGATAGCAACGAATGAATATAGTAAAATAAAGAGTTATTTCCTTTCTTTCTGCCTGGACAGGAATGTTTTTCAGTCGAATTTGTCTTTATAAATAATGCACTATTACACACAACTTCTATCTGTCATTTTAAATTGTTTCCTTTCACTTCCCTCCCCTCACACATGTTCCTCTCCCTGTGGACTTTTCTGTTCACTTTCTCTCTTTCCCCTCCAGAGTCTTCTGTGTAAAAATGAAAAGGAGGAAAAAAGCTTCAGATGAAAACTGCTATTTTGTTTATATCCAAGCTGTCTGCCTGCTGTCCACATATATTCCTATTTTGTCCCAAAGGGGAGAATAAATCTTTGTGGTGAAAGCCCAAAACTTTTGGAGCTGGGCAAAGCCCTAGGCCCCTTGTCACAAAGATGGAGCTTGACAAAAGCCCTGCCACCTGGGGAAATCTCTCAAAGGCCCACAGACTCACATCACACCCTGATGGGCCACTGCAAGAGCCTGCTGAAGGAAGGCCTTGCTGAGATACGTTCCTCTTCCTCAAGGCTCCAGCTACAACAGAAGAGAGGACAGGAGAGGGTTTGTCATTCTCTTGGGTTCTGGTGCATAGAGTGGTTGCTCTTCACTTTCTCTTTGGCCCACTGGAATGTGAAACAAAAGGCCAGATAGCTTTTTAATGAATAACACCTCATTAGTAACATGTCTGGAGCTTCCCAGAAACGCACTTTAGGAAGAATAATCTAACATGCATGCAGAAAAATGCTTCTCTGCCATTCAGGCAGTGTGGGGAATGTGTCCAGTTCTTCCATGAGCACCCCAGAAGGACATAAGCATTTGATTAGGGATCCCAGAACCTCAGCTGCTCATCTGTAGAACTAGGTTAATACCAAGCACTTGTATCTCTGTTTTTGAGGGCCCAGGGGTGTCTCTCAGTGTGCTCTTGTCCCATGCCTGGCACAATGGACCTGTGAGCACAGGTCAGTAATTACAGGGAAACATTCTAGCAAAAGTAGGTTAGGGTGGAGTGGAAGAATTTATGATGGCTACAGAGCACAAGATAAACTTGCTCTATACAAGTATAAATACCTTTCAGACAAGACATCTTGGTTCTGCCAGGATGGGGGGAATGAATGCTGATATTTGCAGCTTGCATGCAAATATCTTTGCCTTATCCCTGAAAGAGCCAAGTTCCTGTCAGTGCTGTCAGAAATCTGGTCACTCGTGTCTCAGTTACTCCCCAAAGTGAGAAGGCATTTTTAAGTGCCTCGTGATGTGTTGGTTTAGCCCAAAGATGCTGTAGCCATGGGAAACCTTCCATGACTTAGGCTGGGGCAGAACTAGAAATGTACACCTGTAGCAAGACCGGTTTTGAAAAGTTTCTTAAAGAAAGTCTCATTCATTCAGGCAACATTGTATCACTGGAACAGAAATGTTCTGCGGTGGGGCATGAGCTTTGCTGCAGCTCGCAGCAGAGACAAGGCACAGATCTGCTGCCTGGTCAGCATGGCTCAAGCCAGGACCTGCTGTCAGTGTCCCTAACAGCTTCTCTTTTCTCTTTTTCACTCGAGTTCTTCTCCTGAGCTGGGTGGTTCTGGTTTTCCAGGCCTAGTTGAACTGAGACTCTCAAGTCTTTGTAGGTAGATTTTTCTTTCAGGTTTCTGGTTTGTGAGGTCACCAGCTCTTCAATGTTCTCAGCTCTTCAAGAGCTGCTCTCTGCAAGATACCCATCTACTCTTAGTTTCCTGGGCAGATGGATACCCCCCAGGATCCAAATACATGAGAGACAAGGTGGGATGTCCTAAAATATTTCTGCTTTCTTCAAAATATTGATCCTTTTATGGTTTTACTGTTTGATCTTAAGAAAGATTTCTTACAAAAAGAGAAAAAAATAAAGCTTACAGTTTCTTGGGGGAATGAGTAGGGAGAAAAACTTCTTTTTCTGGCTTTCTTTAACCAAGCTCTGTATTTTGCCTATCTATTTCTGAACTTGTGGTTGGGCACACATGTCAAACACTACCAGACTAAAACATCTAATTGTCTGAACCAGTGTCTAGGTTTCACATCCCTTTCAACCCGATGTCTGTATTTATGCCATGAGCAACTAACTGGTCCAATCAAATATCACTTCCAACTACAGAAGGCCAGTATGTTTTTGAAAGGGGTCTATTGGTTAGAATCACAGAATCAAGGTCCCTGGCGTTGCTTGAGGAGAGCACTGGAAAACAACCCACTTATTATCTGCCTTCTTGTTGAAACCCCAGTGCAAAATATCCCTTATGTACCCAGCGTGGTTGGGGCTGGGGGTGTGTGTGACATCCAACCCAGGGAAGAGTTGCTTAGCAACTGTGTCCTGCCCTCAGGCTGCCTGCAGCTGCCTGTGATGTTCTGCTTTGATGATGGAAATTCTTCCATCTTGTGTTCTCAGGGCTCTCTATGTGTATCCCGCTGGGTCTACGTTGTGTGCATAGATTTTTCTATTGAGCTTGTCTGATCTTACCAGCTTAGGTGCCAAACTCACCTGCTCCTGCAGTCTGAATTCATCTTTGTTAATTAAGGGCAAGGGTTGTTTTTCTAACACCTGGTTTACACAAGAAACTTGTACCAGTTGAGTGCAAGTAATTTACAGGCTGGTTGTATAAACTTTTCCCTCTCTTGTGGAAACTTTTTTTAATGTGGTGTTGGGGTGACCTTGCCATTAGAGGGGCTGAGCGAGGTAGTCTACACAAGACAAGGAGAGAATTTTCCTGAGTCAACTTAGAGGTAGCTAAAGCAATTTTAAAAACGAATTTCAGTGAGTCCCCCTAACAGGTGCTCGGTATGAAGTGTTCAAGTTGTTGCTGTGACACTTGATTCAGTAAACACATTTTACTTCGTGGCTGGGCCGAGGGCAGAGAGCAATGGATGGTCCTGCAATCAGCTGAGTCACTGAAAGATACTGCAGTTGCTGACAGCTGCCCTCATGGTGCTGGTGATGCCATCCCTCAAAGAGTTGCCAGTTGAGATGCTTCTTTCATTGTTTCTCTCTGTTTCAGTCTAAACGGGCAAATTTGTCTTAAAGAATAAAAGTAGCAAGTCTCAGAGTGGCAGCGTGGACAAGGCAGTAGCCTCTGGTAGAGGACAGTTCACAACAGGCCCCTCTTCTCGGGACTTGCTTGGTATGGCAGAAGGTCCTGCCTGCAGTCCTAATCTTGTTTTGGGCAGATGTTTGGTTACTCCTTGAGCTCCAATAACTGAAATGCTTTGGAGGACAGTACCACATTCCTCTGACATAAATAACCTGGGAGTCATTGAGAATGAAATGACTCTGTAAAAGTGCTGAGTCTGTGAACAGACTCAGTTAAAAAAGCATCTCCCTTGTGAGCTGCCTCTGCTGACAGCTCTTTCGAGAGGTAGGAAGCAAAGGTGCTGAATATCAGAGCAGGAAAGGGAAATAGACAACTCTAGCTGTGTTTAGGTGAGGGCTTGTTTGCTTCCCGTGGTGCTTTCTCAAGATCACTGTCAGAGTCTCCACAGGAAGGATTTTCCCCCTGCTTCTGCTGTCTCTGGGGAACTGTTTGATAGGCACATGGATTTGCTTGCAAGCACTTTAAATAATTTCCAGAGCTTTAAGTCCCAGAAGGGGGTCTAATTCCCAGCTGAAGCTGCTCAGTAGTTCAGGTCAGACCCCTGGAGACAGCCTATCTGATGAACAGGTTCACCCTACAGAGCAGGGGATGTCTCAAGTGCCTTAAAGGAGGGTGTTGTTATTTGTAAACACATGTTAAGGTATTTTGCCTGCATTATGTTATTACCATAATCATTACTTTTACTACCACTCTGCGGATTTTGCCTAACAGTTGTCATTTATACATGTCAAGGCCACATGTTGAGGCCACTTTGCTTCAAGAAATCATGAGATAAGATTAAAACAGAGACAGAGAGTGGAGGGTGCATACAGCAGGCTTGTGGTAGTGAGTACCCACACCCGCTCTCATCCAGAATCATCAAACCCACTCCCTGGCTCTGTGCCTCTCTTCTAATGAGACTTTCTTCTGAAGAGATGGAAATTGCTGAGTTCACAGCACTTTTGAACTATGTCTCTTTTCCTTCCAGTAATTTAAAGTGTGTTTTCTTGTTTTATGTATGGTGTCTGATATAACTCCAGAATCCTCATTCCCTTTGCCTTGAGTGGGAAAGGCGATGGTATAGATAAGAAAAGCAGTGTGCAAAGAGCTTTCACTGCAAGAAACCCAAGAGACTGGTGTAGTAAGAAGTAAGAATTAGGAAGCTGGGTGAGAGAGAGAGAGGGGTATTGTGGGAGGCATTCTGTTGCTTCTTCTGTTAATCTCCCAGCAGTACTAAAAATCTGATTTTCCCTCAGAGAGGAAGTGCCATCATAGAGAGAGGCCAAGCGCAGTCCTGCCCACACCAGGGAGGAGCTCTGTGTGGCACGGGTGTTATTGCAGTGTCTCAGGGCAAACAGTCCTGTACCAACAAAACCCACGTTCTCTTGAAAACTCTAACTGGAAAACATCACTACCTCTCGGCCACACAAATAGATGGTGGTCTTCAGACCTGGCAATGCAAATTAGTGAGAGGAGGAAACAGAATGGGTGAAGCATGAAAGATGCAGAAAAAGAATGGCAGAAAGGGACCGGAGTTTAAAGAGAAGAAAGGATGCTATGTAAAGTAAGCAGGGCAATTTACAGGGAGATGCAAATTCTTTTATTAGACAAAATGATACAGATGGGAAAAAATAGGGTAGGTTTTTTGGTACAACAGCCAAACACCTGATATAGCCCCTGCTGGAGACTGTAAAAGGTGTCTATGTTGGCATGTTGATGAGCTCTCTTCTGTCATCTTGCCTCTGCAAACTTTGGGCTCTTTTCAGACTGTTCAGACTTCTGTAAACGTTTACTATTGTTGACTAGTAAAGGCTTAGAACAGGACATATTCCCATTTGCTGCGTTATGCATAGGGAATGTCTAGCCAATGCTCTTGAGAATCCCTAGCTGTCAGGAGCTGCTCTGTGCAGATCCAGGGTGGTGAAAAAGGTGAAATGTACCCAGCTTTAGGGCAGGAGTGGAGGTAGGTCATTTTCTGGAGAGACTTAAGCCATTCCAATTCATTGGTTCATTGATAGTGAAGTCTCTTACGGAATAGGATTGTGGAACACCAGCAAACCTACTCCTTATCCCTCCCCTTCTCCTCAGCTTTAAACAGTTCCAGGTGCTAGGACAATGATACAGATTAAGCTATTAAATTTGTCCAGACAGTGTAATCACACTGGGAACTGGAAAGCAAAGGGACCTGAAAGCCATGCAGCAGACGAGAAAAAAGTCTGGCATAAGCATGAATAAGTATCTCGAGCAGGGAGCTTGTTTTCATTCTTTGCAGCAGGCTCTGCGTTTGCCACAGCTACTCAGCTGTCTGAATGTGTATGTAAAGCAGTATTATAAATCTGTGGTACTACGTGTGCGTTTTTATTCCTATTACACCGTATACATATTTTATTATGTTTATCATTAATATTCAGCATGGGGTATTAGCAGAAGTCAGAAGCAGTCAGTTCTGCTATGGTTCCTCCAACAAGCTTTCAAAAGGGCTTTCCAAAAGCTGAGACCTCTTCATTTCTGCCTTGCCTCATATGAGCTCCTTCCGAAGCTCATGAGAATCTGCTGCACTTCCTCATCTCTCCCCATCCCATTAGCTTTAGATACAGTGAGAAGCAGATGCACAGCTTTCTGCCATAAACCCAGATTGTGCCTGGCTGGATGAAAAGTGACGAGGATTATAATTAGTGTACGTTTGAGTCTTTTGGTTGCAAAACTGGAAGCGGATTCCCTCAACCTTTTTCTTTTAGTAATAATTAATTATTAATCACCTCAACAGAAGAGGGAGGAAAGGAAAATTACTGGTGCTGTGTGAAATAGACATGATGGGAAGTTGAGACTCTGGAGTGTGATTTGAGGAAATATTTGACTCATTAATTATTGCATTTTAAATAGGCTGTGAAGCCCACTGGAGAACATATTTCTCTCTTTCCTTTGCCTACCATGTGCAACCACATGTTGGAAGTCTCTATTTGCGCCCCTTTCTGACCTCAGCACTGCTCTGAAGCAGCTGGGAGCTACAAAGGCATTCTGGTTAATGAGACAAGCAAAAAGACTTCTATGTGTCCCTCAGTGCTTCAGAGAAGTCTGGATCATCCCACAGGTCACCACAGCAGAATTCCTCTGTGGCTGAGATGGCAAAGCTCCCCAGGGCCTTTGATTCTAACTTGCCAAAGTAAAGGATAGGCCCAAAGGCAGAGACTAGGAAGACATTCTAAATGGGAGCCATTTGAAGAAAAGAGTTAAAAAAAATAATAATAGCAATTAAAAAAACAAATAAACCACCCCCCCAACAAAACAAAACA
>VYZQ01033773.1:0-16478 GCA_013400655.1 Mystacornis crossleyi | reverse complement strand
CAAGGGTTCTGTGTTACTGCTGGTTTATCACTTGCTGAAATTGTTTTAATAACAGCCTCTATAAATTTATTGTAGAAGTCATCTAGGAGGGTTTTAATTTTCACTTGACACGTTAGCTGTAAAACCATGAGACTATCAGACTTTGTTCAGAAAGCCTGCACAGAAACAAGACTACAAATATCAAAGTAATTTAATTTACTCAGGTTAGTGTAATAATAAAGTTTTCTGCTTTATGTAAATTCCTATAAAAGCCAGACAGGCCAAGTAATCTCTGATGATATTGCCAAACACTGGCACAGAAGCAGTGTCATATTAATAAAGTGTCTCTGAATTGCTTCAACCTGCAAAGAACATAAGTGGAGCATGGACGAAATAGGTATTAGCATTCACCAAACTGGAGTACTTAATCTCATTTTAAAAAATCACACTGCTAATTCACTTTTCCATCTAAATAAGCAGAGAAGATAATGTACATAAGCAAGAATCACTGTACATAAAAAATGCATTTTATATCACTAATTCATATCAATCAATTTCAGCCAAGGATAAGGGGGTTTGATAATCTATATGATTTTATCTAAGAGCAGACCTGCTGATTCAGTGGCAATTGTTCTCAGGATTATCTCTGATTACTATGGATCCAGCAAAAAAAAAACCCCACACGGATCAGAACCCGAAGAAATGAATTAATATGAGTGAAACTGAACCAGCAGTTGCAGAATGAAATTCTGTCAAAATATCCTCCCAGGGAATGACTTTATAAAGTATTAATAGAGGGTACCCACTGTGGCAATACAATATCAACTTATCCCAGAGGTATATGAAAAGGGGCATCTGCCCGTAACAGGGCAAAGACAGCCTTTTTTCTGTCTTTCTAGCTCCAGTGAAATTGCATCCAGTGATGAGATCCCAGTGCTCAGATTGTTACTGTGGGAATACTGGTGGCAGCCATTGTTTGCAAGAAATCTTTAAATATAATGAAGCAATAATATAAACAGGGAGGAAGGGAGAGTTTCGGAGCAGCCTGGTGTGTGTACTTGTTATTCTTGCCACTTGCTGTGAATATCACTGGGAAAGGTCACTTGGATTTAGCAGTTCACAGCATCATGAACTGCTGGCTCAGATAAAGGCATTAGACTGTGGAAGATGATAATACGTTCTTCCTTCTCTAAGATATTAATCTAAGCTGCACCTCTTGATCTCTAGACAAGAATTTTAATTTGCCCAGCAAGGATAGCACTGAACACCATCAAAATATTTTCTTTTGACAGCGGAGCACTATCACAGAAATGCCTTTTAATGACCCATTTAAATCCTCCTGTTTACAGTGGATTAGTGCAGCCGTGCAGTGCTGCCAGGTCTAAAGACTCTCACTACCCCATAATAGTGGATGCTACCAAAAATCACCTCCACAGAATGTCTGGCAGAGACTGAGAGCTGCTCATTAGCATCACCATACTTCTCATGACTCACATCACTTGACAAATCGATGTGATAAATAAATTGCTGGATTTCAGCTTGTTTTCCCTTTGTCCTGTACTGTTGTTCTAAAACAACTCATTTTAATACCGTCTGCAAGGAGGAGATGGCAACACCCCCCAAAAATGGGGAAATACAGCACTGGCCTGCCTGTGGGCATGACTTTGGGAAAGAAGTTTCATTTCTCCCACAGCTCCTCTATACAGACACAGTAACTCATAATTTAACAATAAACAAGTTTCCTAGATTTCCACAATGATTTCTGAAAATGGGCCTCAGCTCACTCCTAGATCCTTTAGGAATGTAATTAAGTTGAACCATAGATGAAAATACCTTTTTGTTTCCTGTATACTAGCTGCAAAGTGAAATATTTTAATGCAAGATATTTCACATGTGCATCAACATTCAAAATTTGGGAAAGAAGGATTGAGGGTGTGATACATCCTTGAAAGACTAAGCCAAACTCTGCACAGTGTGCAGTAACCACCAAGTTAGCACTTTTCCTACCAGCTGCAATATTTTCCAAGCTCTCAAAAAAACCATACTTCAGGAACAGCAAAATTACATGGGGTTACGTGGAAGCATGATCCTTAAATATTAAAAAAAACCCAAAACCACAAAACAAACAAAGAAACAAAAACCAAAACATAAAAACAAAAAATAAAGACAACACATAAAGAAAATGTATTATGATTTTCCTGGTCTTACTGCTTTTAGATTTAGATGATTATTCCATCAATATTTCTCAAGTGAAGACACAAGAAAGAAATAAAACGTAAGACCTATAGCAGAGCTACCTTCTGTTCTCCATGTGTGAAATTTTCAACATTTTAAGAACTATCAGAATGTGTTTTAACTATTCTTTACTTTTTTTCCCAAATCAAGAATAAATAATGAGAAACATTTTGAATTTTTCCCTTTAATCACTGAAAAATCAGTCAAAAGCTCTAACACTATTTAGTATCTGGCTGTAACAGTAATTAGTATCTCAAGCAATACCAAATGCAATTAAAATGTGCTTCTAAGCATTCACATCATGTGAAATAATTTCTTTTGTATCTTTATGTTCTAATAGGAAAGAAGAAAAATAATGCTGCGCCAAAAACTACCAGAGGAAAAGCAAATCCTTAGAGATCTGTATAAACGAGAAACTTTGAAATGTGTTTTAGTATTTCTAGATTAACTTCTTCGAGCGAGGTCTAGTTACCAATTGCAAGGTGAAATTGGTTTTAGTTTAGCAACCTACCATGTTAGCTAAGTACCACTTCAATGAAATGTGAACCAGCTAGAACTAGTTTAAAGAGTGGCTATCACGAGTTTCAAGAACCTTATGGAAACTATTCCCTGGGTTTTTTTTAATGCCAGAGAGATGGCTGAAATGGAAATACAGCATGGCCTTTTTTTGAACAGATATTTGCATCAAGAGCCCTGATCATGATTAATATAAAAGCATGTGCTGGGCTTAAGATCCCTATAATAGGAAAAAGAAACACGAGAAGCTTTCCGGGATTCCCAGTCACACAATAGCAACGACGCTCAGAGCAGCAGCTGTGGAGGAACTGCATAAATACAGCACAGCCTGAATTACGTTTGCTCCAGATTACACTGTTTACACTGTGCAAAGCTGAGCAATGGATTTTTAAAAGTTGAAATATTTAGAATTCACCCAGAGTAAAAAGTCAAATTTGACAACTGCATCCCTGCCCCTACCAATATTTAAGTATTTACAGACATTTGGGAAATCTTTTTGAAGCAGAGTTATTTCTCACTGCATTTCCAGGGCCTACATGCACATCCCAGCCAAACTTCATCATCAATAATGTTGAAGAAAATAAAAGAACTAATCTGATGACATTATTAAATAATTTAGGACCGTATTTCTAGAAGTACTACAGTGCTTTAAAAATTAGATTTCCTGTGGGGGGAAAACAAACAAACAAACACCCCAAAGGCAGCTGACAGACCAATACAAAAAAAGCTTTGGAGATGATTAGCATCTAACTTAGAAATTTGAATACCCAAATATCATGTGGCTCTGAACAGCAGAAGTAGCTTTCAGGAACACTTGTGTGAATCCTTGATTTGGGTAAGAACAGTGTGTGATTTCACTGAACTCATGACACTTAAGGTAAAAACTGACAGAATCACCCAGAACATTTAATAAAAGTTGCTGAGAGGCACATTTTCAAATCAGTAGTGAATTTGACACTTACCATATGTTCACACATGGCTTTCTTCACTGTTTGAACGGTATAAAAACTTCCCATAAAGCTTCACTAATTAAATTAAAATTAAAAAATGACAAACAGGATGAAGAGCTGGCAGTGATCATAAGCCCAAACCAGGCTAAGTATTTATCTTAAATCCTAATAGCACCATCTGATGGAGGATCACCACAATGCTACAGAAGAGATTCAAAGCGTGCTAGACACTAATTTGAAAATGTATTAACATATTTCCTTATTTTGTGTATTAAACTGTAAACATAAGTATAAAGAATAGTGGTATTATGCTAAATAAACCTAACGCAGATTTTGACATTCTAAGTCCATAAAAGTTATGATTTAGTAGGAAGCAAATCCAGTCTGTGGTTAAGCTGAGCAGAATAAAAGCAATTTCTTTCCAGACACCTCTTTTATAAGTCCGGATAATAAATTTAAACACATCTGGTATCCAAGTCAAATCTTTATTGCCCTTAAGCAGACAGGTTCTCCACACAGGATAAAGTATAAGTGAAGAATAAACATTGGTGCTCCCTTAAAGGATACCAAGTAGAGCAATATCTTTAATATATGGTTCAGTAAATATCAGAATGGTGTAAGATAAGAATACAGGGATCACAAGGGCAACTGGAGGAGGAAGCTGAGGATCAGAGAGCTGCATGCAAGACATACCAAGTATCTAATCAGGAAGAGGTTATACAACAACTAAATTATATGAATATAAGTAGTTGCACATTTAAATCAGTTGGGATTGCAGTTCCAGTTAAAGAGAATTCACTCTGCTTTGCTGTATCAGATGGCCCTCCAACTCAAAGGCTCCTCATCCCAGCTTGTCCAGGAAAAGTAAATTCCTAAAGAACAGGCCTTCCCTTTGGCAACCCTAAGTGCCTGCACTTTGGACATTCTATTGCCAGATTAGTTACTTAATCTTTAAATACCTCCGTACATATGGAGAAATTGGGCCAATCCTTCAGTTTTCCTACTTTCTGTCATGCCTGGACAGTCTCCTTCAATCCATTTATTCTACCAGATCTGAAGAGATTCCAGATATGATCCCTTTTATTTTAATTCATTTTTTCCCTCTCCCATTCTCTAAAACGTCAAGAATCTATAAAGTTGCTGTAAGTTAGAAGATGAACAACTTCAATACACTTTTCCTCTTTACTGTACTGGAACCCCAAGAGTAAAACTGTGAGTCCAAGCCATCTGCTCCCCTATCAACAGGGAAAACCAATGATCTGATGCCGGGCCTCATCAGCATGATGCTGTTAATCATCAGAGCAGTACTGAGTAACAGCAAAAGGAGGAGAACCAAGAAACAGTGGCAGGTGCTGCAGACAGACCAGGCAGTGGGAAATGTAGAGGAACCTAGAAGAAAGTCAGTTAATTAACTGTTCCTACAAAGTCGGATAAAACCACGTGGATCACCATGCAAGAGTTCTATTACTGCTTTGCAGAAATGGGTTGAATTTTAGCTGCCCTTGTAATCAGACTAGTATGAACAAGGAAGTGTTTTGATCTGTTGACTTCTGAGATAAGGAGTACCTTTAGTTCCTGGCATATACCCTGCGGATAAGAAACCTACATCATCCAAGGAAATCCTGATATTGTTATTGATCTGTTTTAAATCAAACTAACACAAGAAGTGCCCACAGAGATTGTGGGGCAGCTCCAAGACTGGATGAATACGGGCTATTTAGGAAGGAGAGGCCAGGAAGGCAGGGAAGGAACTGTCCTGTATGTGGGATAGCAGCTGGAACGTGTGGAGGGAGCCCTGCCTGGGGAAGCTGACGAGCCAGCGAGAGCTCCTGGGGCAGGGGCAGGGGCAGAGCACCACGGCACAAATGGTGCTGGGTGTCTGCTGCCCACAGCCTCGTCAGCAAGAAGCAGAAGGTGAAACCTTCTTCAGACACTGAAAGTAGCCTCACATTTGCAGATCTTGACTCCCCCTGGATACTTTATCCACCCTTGTATCTGCTGGAAAGACAAAATGGCACCAGCAAGCCAGGAGGTGCCTGACTTTTGGGATGTGTTGATGATAACTTCCTACCACATCTCACCGAGGAGGCAGCAGGTGCAGGTTCTCTGCCGGACCCGATATTTGCCAAGATCTGGCTGGGACCCGAATGTAGTTAAAATTTGAAACAGGGACCCAGAGATGCTGTAGAATATCTGACCTTGGAGAAACTCAAACTTGACTGGACACGGTCCTGAGCAATTCAATCTAATTAACCTATCTTTGAAAAGTGGTTTGCATTAGAAGATCGCAAGAGGTTCATTTCAACCCAAGTTGGTTTTTTTTTCAGACAAATCTATTCTTAGAAGTGTTTTCCAATGGCATTTTATTTTTCTACTAGTGAAGTAGAAGCCTCCTAATGTATGTTTCAAGAAAAAAAATACACCAGCAGGCTTTTGTTAGAATTTTTTCTCTGAATCTCAAGATAGACAACTGAACAAGAAAGTTTCTTCACAGTTGTACCTTTCGGAAACCAAAGACACAAAATATTATGAGATAAAATGAGATAACCGATTACACATGGCTGGCTTCAGAGTATTTTGTACTGTGGAAATAAATAACAGACATGAGAAAGAATTCTGAAGCAAAAGAAAACATAAGTAAAAATATCGGAGAGAAAGAAAAGGGAAAACAGGACACAAAAAGGCTGAAGCTGTTCTAGTTATGCCTGTTTTGAAAGGTAGAAGCCTCCAGTAGAACATAAAACCGGCCAACAAGAAGAGACCTTGGAGCCCAAGTGTCTGGAACTAAGCACACCTGGTGTTCAGTCAGCTCCTCGCGTCCTCTTGCACAGCCTTTCTCAAATAAATGCTTCCTGCTTTGCATTCACAGGACACAGGAAAATGGGACATATTTTTGCAATAAAAATTTAAAAGGCTTGTTACAGCTTTTTTAGTGCCTTTTGTATGCATTGATGTTTATGCTTCGTTACTTTAATTTTTGGTTTTTTACTACTGTTAGTGCCCTAAAGTTAGGGTGGTAAACTACAAGCTTTTAAAACAAGCAGATGATTCCTTACGGTGGAAAAAGACTGCAGCTGTGCTTTGTGCCAAGAATAAATTTTAACTTTTAATAGCTTTCAGAAAAAAAGTCTCATTTTTTGAAGCAGGTATAAAATACACGAATAATTTAATATCTGCAATTCATTTAGGAGAATGGAAATCCTTTCCAGACTTGCTATTAGTGTGGTCACTAATGCATCAGTAAGAGCATGAACAGGTCAAAATCATCCCTGTCATGAGTCTATTGACCTCACTGAAGTTCTGTGAAAAAGAATATTAATTACCTGAACTGTGCAAGAACTTAACATTTTCAGTTTGTTTTCAAACTTTACACAGAATAAAATATATTTTAAATACACAAAAACACTATTTTCACCAGTAACAATTCTTTTGCAGAACTAGAAATTTTAAAGCGCAGTATCTACATGCTCTGGTGCCAGATATTATCCACGCACAATAAAATTCAGGGAACAACTTTTCATCAGCCCTGTAAAGATGAAAAATTGTCTGACCAAACCAAAACAAAAACAACAACAACAAAAATGAAAAGAAAATTAATATAAAAACCATATTGTTCTGTAAGTTTAAAATTTTTTTTCACGTTTTAGCAGTTTTTCAGTTGTGGGAGAGATCTAAGTACATCACAAACACTTCTTGTTCCTATTGTCAGGTTCTATTACTTTTGGCAGTTCTGTAAATATTAATGCTATCTTTGCATAAACTTAGTTTATTTCTTTACTTACATGTTATGCTCTGGTACAAAGGTTGTTTTCAACAGATATTATTAAAAATTGACAACTGAAAAATATTATGCAATTACAAAATAATAAAACTGTTCATCTCTGATCATAATTTTTTTTAATTATTCCTTATCCCAAAAACCTTTTGACACTGGAAAGACAATATTTATGGACTATGAATATATAAAATGTAAAATAACTCAGTTTTGGATGACTTTGTAGTTTGTTTATTTTGCAATTTGCAATATGTATAAGATCAAGTGTTGAAATTAATACTATCAGGGACAAAAGCCCTCAAATGGCCCTTTTTTGTTATTTGGTGAAATTAAGATAAGTAAATAAAATTGTTTTAAATAAATTACAATCTCTAATGAGAAAAATAAATATATTTTTAAAAATGAGTAAGATCAGAACACAACGATATTACAAAGCCAGAGAGGTGAATTTTACCCAGCATAATCTACTTCAGTCAAAGCTCTGTAGCTCAGGGCACAAAGGCTGCCTTGACTTGCTTTCAAAGTTTTTTGCCCATTATATCATTCAACTGACTTCAGGTCCACAATTTTTCTTTCATACAGCCCAGAATGAGTTCACGAAAGATTTACAATTATGGTAAAGAAGCATTTCCCTCAGAACAGAAAGCTGAAGGAATCCAAATGATGCAGAGAAGCGAACATCCATCTACCAGTGTCCTTAACTCCATAAGGCAACACAGACATCAACCAAAACACAGAATTGTCATTACAGGGCCTCAGTTTAACCATTTGGGACACTAAAGTGATATCTCTCAGGGCTCGTTTATAGAATTATTTGAATTTAAAAATAAAAAACCCAGGGGGTTTTTGCCCTATGAAACACAACTACATAAATAATAAAAAGATACACATTTTTTCCCAAAGATTTTTCCATTTCCTAAGGACAGGAGAACACAGTGTAATAAGAGATGAATTTACAGTTTAATAGTAATAAAAAGTAGTAATCATGAATGCAACTATTCCTTATGACAGACTAATCAATTTTGTGCATTTTCCATTTTCTTTGCATTGTACATTTTGCATATATTCTAGGTTTTAATGTGGGACTAAGAGACATGACTCTGAAATGCATATATTTCTATTTAGAAAGTAAATCCCTACAATGCCCACTTTGTGAACAAATTTTATAAAATGAACATGGGCATGCAGGAATTTATCATTGAAGACTGAAGCATCTTGAAAAAGTAGCTCATATCCTTTCAAAATTAACTAAGTATTTTTTAAGTTTCCATTTGTTTTGTTCATTAGAGATGTCTGGATATTGAGTTCAATATGCAAAACCAAAACATCCCATGAGTCAAAAACAGTGTTTATGTGATTAAATGCTCACTTATTTTTCATAAATGTTGGTTTATTTTCATGGATTTCTACCCTGCGGGCCCCTTTGGCCCCACACTATAGGTTTTGTATCGCTTATTTAATGCACAGCGGCTGATCTTTGATGTGCATTTATCTGCACTGCCAAGATGTGTGAGATGACCCATCCTTCAGTAGGTATGAACTCGTTCTCAAACAGATGGAGCACACTGAAATTCCAATACATCTTAAAATACTGAGGTCTTTAATTTAGTGTATTCCATAGTACAGTGACAAATACTGGAAACAGTATCCTAAAACCAGAATATTTTTAATTTCTTCAAGGCTGTAAATTTCATTTAGTTTCTTAGAACGGATCCATTTTCATTTTTCAACTCAGGGGAAGATAAGGAAGCCTTCAGAATATATAATACTGCTACAGAAAAGAAATTACTATTTATTCTTGAAACCCTTCTGCATTTTGACAAAGACTATAAAAAACTGTCATCATTTTAGAATACCTCCAAAATTTCACCTGAATTTATTAATAGATGCTGTTCTTTCTTGAAGCAGGATCTTGATTTTGAGTCAAGTAATTGTGGAAAACATTGAGGACAAGGGTGTGTAAATGAGACCATATCCCTGAAAGTGGATGCCTCTGTCAGACCGACAGAACACTGCAGTGTGCTGAAATCTTCTCTCATCTGTCATCCTCAGATGTAAATCCAGATGGGAGTATTTCAAAGGCAAAGACAACAAGTAGGAAAATGAGATAGGAAACACGGAACAGATCATAATTTGAACGTTGCTATTCATGCCTTCAGCAGTTCACAAGATAAAAATGAAATGTGGATAGCTCGGTGACATGGTTCTATTTTACTTGAAAAAATAGCCCTGAATCTCTCTGATTAACTTACATGTCAGACTGCACAAACAGAAAGATGAGATTTTAAGAGGGGGAGCAACATATTCTTCACAAGCTTATACATCAACATATTTTATTTCACATGAAAGATCCTTTTTTAACTTTGACTAATTAGTACTGACAACAGCAGAGATGAACAAGGAGATTAAAGTCACCCCTTGGCACTACTTTTAAACAATGACAAGGTCAGAACTAGCATAGATTTAGGTGATACATATAAAAACCCTCCCATCTCATTCATACAAATTAGTTCAACAATTTTTTCCCTATTTCCAGTGTGCAAATAATTTTCATTTGTTATGATTTCTGCCCAGTATTAAGAAAATAAAGAACACTGATTATAAATTCAATCTGTTATGTCATTTACCTAAAGATTCAATGAAATGCAGAGAAACATTGCTAATCTACTACAAAATTCAGAAAATTTTCTGTTGGGCTACGTAAGTTCTCAGGCATCCATTAAATCTACAAAAACAAACAAAAAAACTTTTCATTTGTGGTCATTTCAACCTCAGCTGCTGTACTAAAGCCAAAAACAAGTACGTGCTCCCAATGCCTGCCCTTGAGACAACAGACAATAATCAAGCCTTCCCTATTCTCAGCTCTTTCTACCATGGAAAAATATGATTACTGTAACTGGTCAAGGAGTTTCCTTTCAGAAATACCAGATGCAATCAAATCGGTTCTGGCAATCTAGCCTTATTATTCATAAATTCTTTGATGGATTATCTTTCTGTAATAATTAATTTTAAACTGGAAGAGCTATGAATTGAAGGCCATGGCAGCAGGTGACACGCAGCGTGGCATTCCCTGTAAGCTGCTGTGCCTGGAGAGACTGGGAGAAACAGCCTCTTGGTGTGGCTTTTGGACTGCAAACAAGTTGCCAACTACAGAAGTATTTTGGTGAAGTTATAGCTGCACAAAGCAGGACAGAGAGCAGCAAAAAGCTAATGGTGTTCATTGCTGGATCACTGCGCTGCCTTTCGGCCTGAGGAGTCACCTGATGCCTAAAGCCACGCTGGGTAATTTCCCTGGGGAGAGAGGAGGATTTGTCAATGAGGCTGACATTTCTTTTCTCCAGTTTTACTCATTCCAGGAAAAGAAAGATGAGAAGATATCCTATTTCCCTGAGGAAAAAGCAGCATGATCTATTTCCCTTGCTGGCATTTTTCAAATCTGCCTCCCTCCTTCTGTCTCACTAGTGGAATTACCAGTTGAGGTTTTTCAAAAACTGGTTATTAATTTTTTATGATGGCTGAAATATAAAAATAGCTCACAATAATAGAGATTGTGATTCTCCCACAAACAAAAACCATAAAATTAAATTTTTGATCCAACTTATTAATTAATTTAACCAAAAATAATTCTTTTGAAGATATGACGGTTGAAGTTCAGCTCACTCAGGATAAATGCTAAATACCACCTTTTTCAACATGATATTTTGAACCCTCACCCCAGATTCTCCCCTGTTTTAGGACTATTTCCTCTCCATAACTTTGTTTGCAGTTCCTATCTGGAAGCCAGCAAACTTTCTTCCTGCTTGCTGAGTCCAAAGTATTTATATTTGGCTTTCCTTCAGACGTAATTTTTTTGGTCACTGTAGCTTTATTTTCTTTTTGGATGGACCAATGACACACCTTACCAGCCTTGTTGACAAGCTGCATTTTCCCTGCTCTCCCTGGCTTCCGCTCACCATCTGCCTTTGATCTGTGTTACCACAACAAGCAAACCTTGCGTTTGGAGTGTGTTCTCAGGGAAGTCTCTCATTCCACCTGCCTTACTTTGTGCTCGATCTTTTCTTCCTGTTGAGTGATTTTTCCTGTTTCTTCTGCATGCATGATTTTATTAACTTAATCTCAATATGTGAACATGAGGGAATAGGCAAAGCTGAGAACAGCAATTCACAGCTCATAGTCCCAAAATCTCCTGGCTCAGAAGAGGGAATAATTAAAGACTGAATGCTCCCCAGCATGACTTTAATATCCAATTGTATAGAAACACACAGAGAAAGTGCTCTTCATCTTTTCCCCACCAAAAAAAAACCAAAAAACCCCGCCCCCCCAAAAAACCCAAACCAAACAAAAATACCAACCAAAAAAACCAGCAAAACAAAACCAACCAACCAAAAAAAACCAACAAAAAACCCAAACAAACAAACAAAAAAACAAACCCCCAAAGAACAAAGAAACCCCAGTGCTCAGCACTGAGAACTTTATCTGGCTAGATAACTATCAGAAGACTCCTGCAGAAGAACCTCAGTGAAATCCTGCATTGGTGACACACAAGGATTTATTCTTTGAGCACATCTTCTGATCTGAAAAACATTCCACCACACTGGGGTGACTTTTACAGAACAGTAAGAGTAACTTTTTCTATTTTCCTAGCCTACTTTGATGACCTATTGATTTACTCAACTGGTTTCCTGAAACATCTGGGGCACACAGATATGGCACCAAACTATCTCACGGAGATGGGATTAAAGCTGAAAGTTTCAAATTGATCTTTCTTTCCATAAGATCTGAAAATAACGTGTTGATTTCCTCTGACAAAGGCATCAGTGCAGCCCAGCAAAGAGGACCTGCAATGGTGAATCTCAGCAGGACTCGGGAGCCCTTTACGTGATTTTATCAGTTACCAGCCTGTGACTGACTCGATTTGAGAGCTGGTTATAAAGGCAGAATCTGTGTGTGATCTTGAACAACTGCTTATGCCACAGAATGTAAGAAAACGAGTGGTGAGGAGCTCGAGACCTTTATGATCAGAATATGCACCAGTAATACAGACAGCAGATATTCACACTCACCAGCGTTACTGGGTAGGTCAGTGGAGGTTCTTGGCATCCTTTCAACAGGGATGTTCTTCAGGAAGGAGCAGCTCCCAGGACGTGTTCAGGGTTTACCTTCAAGAGCAAGCCAGGGAAAAGCTCATTAGTAAATGGTTCCAAGACATGAATGGGACTGTAGCAACACACTCTGGCCTAACACGATATGGACACGACCTTGTCTCGGGTATCAGGACTAACCAGTGCATTAAAACTGCATCAGGTTCTATGTTCTTGGCATATTGACATTAAACAAGAAAATGTAAGTCAGAGTTTCAGAAGGAAAAGAAAAAGAAGAGATAACAGAACTAAATACAGGCTGGAAAATGGGCAATATATGGGAAATAGCCCCCATCTAGCAGATTACAAAATGCAGCACAACTGTTGGCGTGCTCACAAACAGTGTGACAGGAGACTACTTACAGGGTCAGTTAATGAGACTTTTCTGAAAGAATTTCACTAGAAATACAATATGTTAAGAACATACCATATCTTTACTTTGGGGCACTTTCTTCAGGGACTGAGGACATTCTGTTATATGTTGATCATTCGCCCTTCCCTATGCTTTTGGTCTCCCTGCTCTGTCATGAACAAACCTAAAGGGAGTTCAAGATTTTTTTTTCCAACCATGGAAACTTTAGTTCACCTTTGGACATGCTCTTCCTTTCAGAGCTTGTTAAGTTATAACAAACTTTTTATGGGCTGACTTTGTCTTCAGATTTAATCTGATGACTTAAGAACTTGCTTCTACTTTGAATACTAGCATTCTCAAAAGTTGTTCTCTCAAAGAACCTTAATTTTTCCCTCCGCTTTGTTCCTGTTTTCTTGCTGACACCACCACTGTTTGTCAAGTAGTAAGTCACTGTAAAATGTGGCGAATGGGCATTCTAATTTTTGAGCAGATGATAAATGAACTAAATCTACCCAGAAGAAGCAGATAATTTTCTGATACTCATTCCATCACAGTGTGAAAGTAGATCAATCTTGCCACCGTCTTTAAATTTTATCCATGCCTTACTGAAACTGGTGTTTGCATTAACATTTGCTTTAGCTTAGTTTGCCAAGTCATACATTAAAAATTACTCCTGGAAGTTGAATTATACTTCACTAACTTTCCAACCCTTGATGTAAGGTTCTGAGAAGCTCTGTGCAAAGGGAGGTTGAAACTCTGCTCACTCCCCTGCCTGGTCTCAGGCAGAGACCCACTGCCCTGCAGTTGTACACTGGCCCCTCACAGCCACAGGAATTATGGGTTTAATGAAGTGGGTTTTCCTAACACCTCCAGTCTTTACCAACACATCCTCTCCCTAATGGTAAATATCACATACATCTTCCACTAGGTTTTGAGATTACGGGGAAAATGCACACACTGAAATACTAAAACCAGATGAGGTTCCTGTCACGCAGCAATCTCTCTGGGCCACAACCACAAATATGTCACTTGGCACATACAGTTTATTCATGGTAAATTTTTGGCAGTGAACTGCATTCTACCTCTAATAGAATGTACCCAACCCCTGCCTACAGCTGCAGTTCTAAACCTCAATCACAGATACAGTGCTCAGTCCCACAGTTTTATTCCAGGAAAAGATACCCCTGAAACCAACGGAGTTTTGCCAGATAAAAAAGAGCAAATTAATATATCTGGCAGAATCTGGTAATGAAACATGTACTATCAACTGAAAACAGTGATGAGAGAGGCACATGTTATTGCTCTTCCAGCTAAAGGCATGAGGTTCAGAATGATAAAAAACTCCTTATCCCTTTCCAAGAGATTATGGAAAGCATACGCAGCTTGCCTTTTCCACACGGCTTGCGCACCTTTCAACCATTCAGTGGAAAAAGATAGGTTGTCAGATTTTACTATTTACATATAAATAGATATTTTGTGTCCAGATAGTGAAGTACAGGAGATCACCTCTGAAATGCCTATGATCAAGCTTCATTTCAGAATTCAACAGCCCGGTTCAGATTTTCTCTTTTCTGCTACCTGCTCAGTCAGAAGTCTCTCTTTCATGCTTCAGCACTTTTCAGCTGCTCAGGCAGATTTATTTAATTTCAGAATGCGCATAACAACACAGCTTTGCTAAAACAATCTGGGTCTTGATCAAAGAACAAGTCCTAGGGTGCATTATTGCTTAGTAACAGGTTGAGTTTCAAGAATTAATTCTGCTTTTGATATTTAAACGCTTGTGACCATGTGCAGAAAACAACAGTGCATTATTACAGCCAGTGTTTGCTACATTTCAAACTGTTCCCCTGCTCCAATACAAGTCAGGTGTTCAAGTAACTCAGGTGACAGTAAATATATGCTTGGCTTCTGCCAGATTCAGTGCCAAAGCATAAAACCAGCAGGGACCAAAATGACTGTGGCTTCTTTAAATGCCTCATCCACGCCAAAGAAAAGCTTGGTGGGGCACCACTGAGGTTGGGCTGCACTGTGCATGCCCTGCTCTTTTCCTGCATCACTGAGGCACTGGAATTAATGTTCGCATGTGTTAAGATAACTGAGGGTCACCGTGTTCTTTAAGTTTTCTCACTGAACTTTATAATTTTTGAATTATACACAGACGCCCAAACTATTCTCAGGGCTAAGATTACGCTGCTCAGACTCTGAAGCCATTGCTACTTGGGCACAGTTTTGTGTTGAAGCAGCACTTGCTGCTCTCTGACACTACAGAGGACTGTGATTAGCACGGGTGTTGTTATTAATTGCTTTGTTAAGCATACAAAAAATTGTACACGACAAATTAAAACAGAGGTCCAGCCCGGCACAGTGCTAAACCTGACACTCAGTAACTCATACCTCACCTTTACTAACCAAACAGTCCCTCCTTTCACGAGTCAAGAAAATTATAAAAGATTCATTCTGAGAAATACACACGTCATTTTATTTCCTACCATAAATCAATGATAAAACTCTCATTTACAGCTTGTCAGAAGGAAAGTTTGTAACAAGTGGATGTGATGTTAAATCCACATGTAAGATAACCTAACCTTTTCTGTCACTCAAAAAATGTTGTTTATTATTAGATGTGATGCCACATCCAAGAATATAATCAGTTTGACTGATAGCTCCAGTTGTGAAAGTTGCACAGAAGCATTTCAAATAGACCTTAGTTCACACTGTAATTCCCATATATTGATGCAAAAAGGGAAAAAAAACCCCAAAATTCAATAACAATACCAGAATAGTATAGTCCTGGTGATAAACAATTCCAGATACCAGAACCACTACAATGGTTGCCTTTGTTTCACCCACTGAAGTTCCTAAATTTACACCAAACAAGAATCATAAATGCAAAAAACCCCTTCAATCTCTGTTGCACAATCGTTATTCTAAGACAGATCCAAAAATATAGGCCTAGATAGTGCTTAAGCTTGATAGACCACCTTACTGGTGGCCACTGCTGTGGATGTCGTGACTGGTTTATGTTCACATCTGACCGTGTTGTGGGAGACTATTTTCTTTAAACATGAGTTTCCAGTGAGGCATTGTGATCCTGTAGTACAGAAATCCACTCTTCTGCCCTTAGCTAGCATGAACTGGCGTGGCTTCACTGAAGCAAATCAAGAGATGGAAATGGAAAGGAGAGGATCTTGTTAAAAATATATGGTTCTGCTTTTCTTGCTCACACCAGAACTCCTGTGGGAGAGAAAGAGCAGAGCCACACCCTTGGCAGAGAAGTTAAGATGAAGGGGAAAAGGTGACACAGGAGTGACGTCCCCATATCTACAGCCAGAACTCAGCCCGCACACGTACACACACACCCACTGCAATAAACTCACTGCCTGTTCACACAATACACACTTTGGCTCTTAATTCACAAGTAAATGAAACTTTTTTCCACCACAAATCACGTTCTGATGGTTCAGCCCATCTCTAAAATGTGGTATCACGTCTCCAGAGTCACTGCCCTAACACGTGTAGTGCACACAGTA